>JAEPRD010000326.1:0-15149 GCA_016758985.1 Mucor saturninus | reverse complement strand
CGACATTTTAGATGCATCATAAAGACGTTTTCGCTTTAAAAACTACTTTGTATGTCCAGTCGTAATAGGCATTATTTGTACATTTTATTTAGCTCAAGCAGATAAGCGTTATTGTGCAACCTGAAAAATGATCATAGGATATTATTACATAAAACATATACTTTTTATGCTTTAAATACTAATCTTGAAACAATAAAAACTACTTTTACAAATAAAAAGATGGAGTGTAAATGTATGATCTATAAAATACACAATATCCATCAGGTTCAAAATAATTCAACCAAAGTTTTTTTGTTTGTATTTTTTTTTTAAACTTTACCTTGGTTTTTTTTTATTATTGCACGTTCTAATTATTGTTCGGTGAGTATACTAAGCTCTGATGAATTGAGCAATGTTCAGATTTTATCTTTAATAATAAGTGATATCAAAAATCTTTGGAAAGTTTTATAAATATTCAACAATGTCGCATTTTTTTGGGAAACACATGACATACATTGCTGCATTGATTACGTACTCAAGCAACATAAACCCACCATTTGTTTTCAGGAGCTGATATAATTGGCTTTGGTCGATGAGTCAAACAAATTTGTCGGTATTGTTCTTTTTAAACAAAACTGATACTATTCCGGCATGTCGGTTATATCACGAATTTGCGTTTTTAACACTGTGTTACACAGCACTAAAATAGTGCTTGTAGTTGGATATGATATAATGTATAAGAATCTAGTTCGTGTTGTGATGTAATAATGTATGGGATGATGAAATGAGATTTAATTTAGTATTGTTTTATATTGTGATTGATAACAACAGTAGGTGGATCACCACATTAATTATGCAGCTTTGGACGCTTGGGTGTCATACAAAATTTGTACCAGATACAAAGATATGCCCACAGTTCATCAGAAAGTATCTGTCAACACAACAGCCGGTTCTTTTATTGCAATTCATTTAGAAAAATCTGCCTCGTCCTCTGTTGCTAGTTACGGCTATATATGCAATGATGATACCCCTCCAACAAATAATACCCAAGAAGCACTTCATATCAACAGTGCACGTATTGTAAAAGTTGTGAAGATAACTATTCCTGGATACCCTTTGGAGTACTACAATGAGGGTCTGACCTTAGGTGATTTCCATGATATACCCTTTAATGTTTATATCAAATACAAATATCTGTTTACAGCTTCAGAAAGAGTACATAATTTAGTTTCTGATACTTCTAATATCCCAATCATACCAATGCCATCCATTAACAGCGATATCACTTCTTTACCAATCAATACGAATAATAATTCTGTTGACTCCCGTGTTTTAAAGGATGGATTTCATATAATGGACATGATCAAAGTTAACAAGTCTCATGGAATGCAAAAAGACTTCATGCGTCGTTTCCGTGACATCATGTGTGTATGTGACCAAGACGATAAAGCTTTAGTCGAAAGTTATCTTAAAAGTATTGGTACGGACTGGAAGACACGGATGTTGATAAACCCTGCTTGGATATTTGAACGTGTAAGAAGACCTATACGCCTAGCCGAAGAATTATACCCCGCCTTGAAATTCCTTTTTGAATGTTACGGTCCTCTTAGGTGTGAACATTCCGGCCTTAAACTTTTTAATGACGCAGCTTTTTCCATGTCCCTGCATGTTTTGGATTGGATGTGGCAAGGGCATGTCTCAGAAGTTGTTAATGGGCCTCCATTATATACCGAAAAAGGCTTGGACAAAAACAATCTCATGACATATAAATGTTCCAGAGGAACAAGCTCGGTTGAAGGAGCATGCCATATGAGCATTGTTCGAAAATTTGCTTCGTACAGTGCATCAGTTTGATTGAACGACTCAATTTTAGCCGATTACCGGTTATATCATAACCTTAATATAAGTAATAAATGATTTGAAAAATATTTAATAAACTGAGTTATACATCATCATAAGTTGGGTTAATTAACAGATACGGTAAAACGCGTCAAGGCCATTATATTCCTTGGCTTGTACTGGCCATAAATTTATTAAGAACTGAAGTAGGTCACGATACCGTTATGAATTATACCTGTGAACGTTATGGGAGTTACTTGAATTTTAAACAGACCAATGAAACTTTTGGTGTCGTCGATATACCCAGAACATTTGGCAACTCAATTGGAATTAAGCCTACCGAATCTCTTGCTCCAAAAAAAGTTAATGTAACAAAAGGCCGGATGACAGAACTTGCTTCTTTGCCTGTGATAGAGCTTCCGAAAATTATTTATTCTTCTAACAAGTTCAAATACAAATATCTATCGAATTGTCAAGGCACCTTGAATGCTGTAACTGCTGTTCATACAAAGGAAGAAGTATGCCTTTTTGAAATTCTAATTAATACCCAAGGCCAAGAGAGTACATCTATTTGCCAACCTTTTGATTCTGAAAAACCGAATTTCGAGCTTTTTTATTCAACATCGAACTCTAAACATTGCCAACATGATACCAATATTTATTACAAGACACCAGGACATTTAAAATCATATTTTAACATTTTAGAAGACAGAAAAAAATACGGAAATACTGTTCTCAAAAATATTGAAATATCACAGACTGTTCGAGTACTTGCTGAATCCCCATCCAGGTTTATAAAAGCAATACCTGCATTACCCAAACCAATACCTCCTATAGAGCAACATTTTCCACTAGGTACAGTCAACCCACCATCACTTCAATTACAGATGATACGCCCTGCATATCGCTCCAGACATACCCGGTGTCACGGACGGAGACAGGAACAAGACACAGAAACTACTTGGCGACACGAGGGGGCAATTGGTTAAAATAAAAAATAGTTTATTTCGTAAGAGAGGGAGGGGGTTAGGACTAAGATCCAGAATAACGTTTTTCTAATAAATAACTAGCATCTATTTATACTATTTCTTATACATGGGAAAAACTATGATGGGTTTAAATTATAAATTAACAAGGGACTTTACGGAACAGGTATCATGAGCAAATTATTGACAAGGATGAGTAATTGAGATTTGACGAGTAGTAACGGGCTGGATTTAGTTGGCATTGAATAATATGATGGTTCGGGGAATATTTATGGTCTGACACGGGCGGGAAAACTGGATTAAGAATAAAAGTAATAGATGATCGGGAAAAGGTTTACTAAGGTTGAGTCAGACAGGAGGCGGGAGTAATATTGAGAGACAGATTAATGATATGTTTTACAAGGAGTTCGGTGGCGGGCAAGATATACTGATATGATTTTTGGTACAAGGTTTTACAGGGAGTTTGGTAGCGGACAAGATATACAGATATTATTTTTGGTACAAGGTTTTACAGGGAGTTTGGTAGCGGACAAGGTATACTGATATTAATTTATAGGACAAGGTTTCACAAGGGGTTAAGATCATGGTTACATTATGCAGACAGTAAACAGGGCGAGTAAGTTCATGACACCCGGGGTACTACCCCTCTTACAATATCACTTTCACACCACGTTACAGCTGAAGCAATCAATATATCAAATAACAGAAAACGAAAAAGAGTATGTGTGGTATGTATGGTAGATAACTGTCCTGGAAGTTCCAAAGGTTCTCTGTCCAATAACAAATGCGGACGATGCATACAAGAAAGCTGTACAGGTAGACACGTTAATAGTGTTCGAACTTTTCGAGCTTGCACCGATCTTGTGCCAGTTCGAACGAAGCTCGAACCGAGTTTTTGTACTCGAGCTTGCGCCACTTTTTTTGGGTTCGAGCGAGCTTCGAGCGAGCATCGATCGAAGCTCGCTCGGCTAAAATGTCGATAGTAGTCACTTTAAAGTTAAGGTCCTTGAAAGACTAGTGATGGCATTTCCCCTTGATTTTCATCTTTTCTTTCCTTTACCATTTTTATTTATTTATGCTCTAATAATTCCAACTATAATGCTTTAAACTTTTATTTAATTCTACAACCAACAAACACATTTAGCATAAAAAATGATACAGTGCTGCACACTAATAACCCAACTAAACCAAATTTTTACAGCAACTATAGTAACATGACGTAGCAGAATTAATTTAAACTTTCATGTTCATAAATCCAACTGTATTATATTTATAGATGTAGTAATAGTTTGATTTAAGTATCCGAATTTGGTGTTAAGGCTGATGAAAAAAAAGTTTTTTTCTTTTCTTTTTCCAACTTCTATTTCAATAAATAACAAATTTTATTATCATAACTTTCTGTAATTAACATCACTTTGACGTGCACTTTGTGTAATAAAAAGGGCGAGCGAGTTCGAGCTATCGTATTTGCAACCGAGCCGAGCTTAAGAAACTTCGAGCGAGCTCGAGCTTCAAAAAAACGCATTCGAGCGAGCTTCGATCGTGTTCCAGTCGAAGCTCGCTCGAGAGTTTCGATCTTCATTCCGAACACTACACGTTAAACAACCAAAAACTGGGAAGAAAGATTTTGTACAGCCTTTGCCTTTGGTGTATCACAAGACTATCTCACCATAGTAACAAATACTCTGATGTAAATGCGGAACATATAAGAATCACCGATACAACAAATACGAATCACCGACTTAACAAACATGAACATACAATATATGTGCAAGACCAAATTAAGCATATAATAACGGATTATCTTATATTTGATTGAAATTATTGTCTCTTAGACATCGAATATTACAACCTTGTTTAAATTTATAAATATAGTTGATAATGTATGCTGGAATTGCTACCCGTTATTATTGGCTACAAACCCTTATCACTAATATCTAATTACAAATAAATCATAATATTTCCCTTAAATCACTGCAGTAAATCTCGTAAAAAACAAATGGAACGTTACACGTAAAAAATTAAGTAAACCCTTCTAAAATCCAGTAATTTGGGTGCCCTTGGGCACCCAAATTTTTATGAATTAAATGATATTTTAGTAAACTGGCCCAACTATGGTTACACGGCCAAAAAGTTTACGTCTATTCACGTGACTTTCTCAAAAATATTACGTAATACACTCTTCATTGAGAATGTCTACATCTACGTCTTTTTTTTTCAACGTACTTTTTTAAATCACGTGATTTTTTTAAAAAAATAACACGTGACCTACGTACTTTTTTTTTCAGTAACGTTTTTCCTTAAATAAAACTTTTAAAATGTCGATTACTACTTTTAAAACTACAACTTTTCCTACCGTAGGTGATACCTTCGCCTCTGCCGAGGAATTTAAAGACGCCTGTTTTGATGCTGTAGCCGACCAAAGTTTTCAGCTATTCATCCGGGACAGTTCACCCGTTGGACATGCTAAAAAGGCTGCCTTTTTCCATTACTCCTGTGTATTCAGCAACAAGTGCAAGGCCGTTCGTACCGAGAACTTACGCAAAAGAGTTAAAGTTACAATGACTGAAACCTGCGAATTTTTTATCAGAGCAGTTTTGCCCAAAAAGAATGGAGATCGTTGGATCGTTAAAAGCGACAACGATGTTTATAATCATGACATGTCGGAAGACGACGAAAAGTTATGCCTTGTTAACAACCGCAAGCTCCATTACAAACAGCAACGTACGATTGAAGAGATGTATGTTGCAGACGCCAAGACATCCGCTATTGTCGCGGCCGTAAACAACGTCAAGTGCACAAAGACGAGAGTGATTGCAAAGGACATCACTAATCAACTTGCTCTGTTGAGACTTGCTTTAAACGAAGGTGAAAATCAACATCACATGAATTCCTTCATTCGCAACTTGGAAGAGAAGGGTTACACTTTATCAAGCAAGTATGAGGATAATGGAAGGTTGACCCATTTGTTCTTTGCCATGTTAGTGCGGTAAACAACATTTGTCAATGCCCCGAAGTACTTCTCGTTGAAGCTACATACCGTACTAACATGTTTGGTTATCCTCTGATAAATGCCATTGGGGTCAACAATATCGGCAATGGATCGAAGAAGGGTTTAATGAATTACTCTATTGCTTTGGCCTGAGTTGCGGACGAGACCAAGGTGACTTATGAGTGGTTTTTTGAGACATTCAAGACAAAGGTAATGTTTTGACATGGTGCATGAAAAAAAAATGTAACTTCTGATCCTTTAATCTTTGTATTATTATTTTTATTTTATGTTATTGTGGTAAAACACATAATATATAACTACATAAACTACATAAATAAGAACGGCTACAGCCAATAATAAATATACACAATTGCATAATAAAGCATACAGCCAATAAAATACATAATACCATTTCAGATAAGGATATGACAGTAAAATATCCTTATCACCATTTAACCATTAGTCATAGACAGGGACAGAATTTCTATAATAAGGAAACAGAAAAAGAAGATTCTGTGCTACCTCACAGAGTATCTTCAATTTCAAATATACCTGCTGTAATCATAAAAGATAGACAGCCATTTTTCTGTGTAACATACACAGAATAGAGTTTCTCAAGCATAAGATAGTGATAAGCACAGTAACAGCTTATCACAATTATAAATCATCACCATCTAACAATTTATATAAATAGGATAATTCTAGATAGATAGTTTTTGTTTAGTTTATTTTGAACCTTTAACCTGAAATAAAACCACACTGGATATTTAACTTATTCCCTGTTTTTATTTTATTCTTTTTATTTTTCTGTGTAAACCAATCCCGTTTACCACAGTTATCACTCTCATTTAAATTTGAAATAACTAAATTATTTTATTTATAATTTCTTGTTTTTGTTCATATATTAATAACAATGCAGATCTACCAGAATGCTGGTACCTTACCAGAAGTGATTATCAATGATAGAGCTGCAAGTGTTCGTAGTGCCCCGGATAATATCTTTCCAGAAGTCAATAAGATGATTTGTTTGGCACGTTATCCCTCAAAATGTCAAAGCTATTTTTTTTAAGTTGTTCCCGACACAAAAGAATATGAAGCCTTGGTTAACTTATTTTGGATGTTACATGGCAGCAAAAAAGATGCTGAAACTATCGCCAATGTCAATAACATCAAAAAGCATGCATTGAATGCAACAAGAAACGTCGAAAAGATTGTGGATTTTGTTGACGAATTGTACAAACAACGTGCTTCTTGGGTCAAGCAGTACACTGATAAGTTTTCCCACATGGGAATTTATACGACCAGTCCTGTCGAAGCAGCCCACAGTGCATTGAAAGGAAATAATCTTCAAATTGCAAAATGTAGCTTGGCCACAACATTTGTCCAATTAGATATGGTGCTCGCTAACCAGAATATTAAGGCTATCATGGGTAAAGGTTACTCGAAGTTTTCGGCCGATCCTTTTGTTTTAACTAACCGAATGTTTCGTGAATTGGTCAAGGTAGTTAGTAGATTTGCAATTGAGAATATTAGGGAGCAAATACAAACACTATGGCGGAAATTTTGTTGACGATTCCAAAAAATTTGTTGACAAACTCAACAAGTGCTACTGCCAAATAGTTGTTTGAGAAATAGCTGGCATCGATTTGTTTACCAACAAGTTTGTTGACAAAATCAGCAAGTCTTGTTGATTATTTCAACAAACTTGTTGGATGTAACTTTGTTGCTTTTGCGAACAAATTTGTTGATTTTACAAACAAGTCTTGTTGAACTATTTAATAACTTTGTTGATTTTACATACAAGTCTTGTTGAACCTTTCAACAACTTTGTTGATCTTACAAACAATTCTTGTTGAACCTTTCAACAACTTAGTTTGATTTATAAACAATACTTGTTGGAAAGTCCAATAACTTTGTTGGTGTTTCAAACCAATGTTGTTGCGCTTTTTCATATTTTCCTTCGTAAAACGGTATAAATCAACCAAAGGTTTTTGATTTCATTATCATTCAGTCATCATTTTATATAAAACACATGATAAATTATAAAACAGATTTTATTATTGTATGTACAATGGCTATTGAGAAGCAGATATATCTTTAATGATTTTAAGGAAAAAGTCATTTTCAACATTCGTTCTTATAGACGGCATAACCATAAATAGGGCACTGATACACATTTAATAAAGTTTACAGTCTTTCGCACCCGACATCGAAAGAAACATAAAACCAAGAAAGAGTGCTTCATATGAATGTATTGATCCTCTAGATAAAAAACAAAATTAGAAACACAAGGAAGTGATTTAGAGTAACCTCAACCTTACTTTGACCCTACATCATAACACAGGCGTACCGTTAGTCCTAAAAATGATAAACAGATATTTGAGCGATTATTAAAAAGATATATAAGTTCAAAAGACATACCATAACATCTGTAAATAAAGAGTTTTCTAATTTAGAGAAATAATAGAGGTGGTCCACATTAGTCTTTTGATTTAGGAAGTATGTAAGAAAACTTACTGCTTTATCTAAAGTACCACTACCTTTTATTAAAAGAGATAAAGGAGTATAGTAGCAGCCTACATAAAGAGCAAAAGCTACTCCTAGACTACCTGAATGAGAAGCGTTGTTAGTTATGTAGATAACAAAAACGCAAAACAGCACGCTTCTAATTGGAAGTTGAGTACTTTACATATAAGCAAAGAGGCGAGCGTTAGAAACACGTTGGAGTTATTAATGGAAGGTCCTCTTGAAGCTAAAAACAAAGCCAGCATCGTTAAGAGACACACATATTACATTGGGAAATAAAGTTACCATATATTCTTAGTATTTTTTTTAAGTGAGTTTAAGAAGAAAGAAAGGAAGAAAATGTAAAAAATAAATATTGGGCTTACGCCAGTTTTATTTGGTTTTGTGACCTAAAATCCGAATTCTATCTAGTGTATCAGATTTACAACTTATCTCTGCTTTACAACGGTACTACCGCAGAACATATTCCGGTTCCCACGAGCTTGTTAGCACAAGTAATAGTGTAGTCAATGGCGCTGTCGGACCTGGTTTGATGATATTGTGTATATCTCCTCTTTTTCAAAGATCATATCAACGAGCCCAGAAGACGCAATAACTATGTTTTGTTTGCTGCATCCCACCTAAAGTAAGATTGGTTGTTTATCGTCATTATTTAGTTATACAGACAATTTTATTTGAACCTTTATAGCCACTACGAGTCTACTTTATGTCGGTTCCAACACCTTCTTTTTTAAGACAACATTTGATGGCGTGAATGATTTTCTTGTCTTAATTGATGTGGCTGAATTACATGGCGTGGTAGAATTACATGGAGTGGTAGAATACAACAGGCTCATGCCAAAGATAGTCTTACGTCGCCCTGGTCAACATAAGAATGTTGCTTGTCGCTTCAAAGATATCGTTTGTGACTTTGGCCTCGTCCGATACACCATGGCTGAAAATTATTACACAGTCATATAGCGTCACATTATTTGGGAATTGCTATACTCGAAGATGAGGGAATGCGAGTAACCTTTAAGAAATATAGAAATAGAAATAAAAATAAAAATAAAAATAAACATGGACAAAATGACGTGAATGAATGTCAAACGTCTGGTTGAGAATAGAAAAATCGTGACACCAGAATCGGTAAACAAATCTACAATCAGCACTTGTTGAATAATTTACCAAAGTTGTTGGCCAGCAACAATTCTTTTTTATAAAAAAAAATGGTCAACAACTTTGTTGACAAAATCAACAACAGTTATTGATTCTGTCAACAAAGTTGTTTACAACAAACAACAAATCCGCCATAGTGAAATGTTCAAGAAAGAGATCAGTGATCGCAGCTTGAGACCTTGTACGGGAGTTTTCAGTACTGTTATGAAGTTATCTTGTAGACATATTATATACAAGGAAGAATATGATCAGGTCTTCAGCAGCCAGACAGACAGTAATGGATGGGACAGTCTGGTGATCCGCAAGGATATTGTCATTCCTCTCTCTTCTGTGGACTCAAGATGGATTTTCGGAAAATTGGCCTTGAGCAACAAATCGACCCCTCTTGAGAGTGTGCACCAGTTGTTGTCAGCAGGTATTATTTTATGTTTATAGACAAATAATTTAACTGTTAACAAGCCCATTTTAAACTCTAATAGAAATGTACACTAAGACAAATGTAACTGACACGATTTTGCACAAGCTTCGACGGCCCACAGAAGAAATACCATTTGAGCATGTACGAAAAGAAAAACTTGATGTTATCAGCCAAATTGCTGACAACATCAATGCTAATCTGGATGTCAAAGTTTTACAGCCTTTGAAAGAAAAGGAACTGGTAGTCAGTAGTCGTAAGTTGACATAAAAATAATATTTTACTCAGTTTATCAGTACTTATAACTCGTTTTTTAGAAAAAATTGCAAAGACGGGAAGAATTCTTTCCCAAGGTGAAGCCGTTAAGGCTAAAGTAAAAAAGGTGAACAAGCCAAAGCCAGCTACTATTAAGAAGCTTAAGCAAGCAAAATTCGATGATTACACCATCATTGATGATAATATTAAGCATTTTAGAGGCTTGCTCTCCATTTGTATGCCCGAGTTCATGCTGAAGCACGTCGCTTCGGTGAAAAAAGTTCTTGGCGATGGAAATTGCGGTTTTCGTTCCGTTGCTGCCTCTGTAGGAAGAGATGAACCTATAAGAATTGCGCTGTCTCTTGGTGTTGAACTCTCGGGTGACTTCGAGAAGGATGAGGATTATTACATGGATGGAAGAAAGTGCTTAATGAAGCAATTAACCAATAATTCATCATATTACATTAGTTGCTTCTTTGCTGGTTCCGTTTCGGAATACCAAATACTATTAGAATCGATAAGTCTCGCTGCAATGGGCGAATGCGAGAAAGACCAATGGATAAAAATGGGAGCTACAGGTAATTGTGATTAAAGTAACTATATTTAAGTGCTATCATACTTATTAATGTAAGCTTAGGTTATCTTATTGCTGATGTGTACAGCGCCCAGTTTATTTTTTTCCGAGGAGGAGTCAATCACCATACTTCCAAACTGCATTTTAAATGAAATTAAACCGGTCAGCTTCGTATTTCACGATGATCATTACACACCTATAGAATTGAAAAAAACCAGCTGTCCTCTTCCAGCATTATACCACAATTTACAAAGCAGATCACTTGAAACATCCAAAATCTGGAATAGACTTGTGGTGACAAGAATCAACGCTTACACAAACATAATAGAAACAACAGAAGGTACTCACCTAGGCTAAAAAAAACTTACTTAAACCAAGTAAAAGCGGACGAATGGGTGAATAGCCGTCTGGGGGTAAACATCCGCTCAAATCTGGGCAGATAGCCGCCCGTGAACGAGTATCCGCTCATTTTGGGTTAATAAACAATGGTACACAAAAAATAAAATTATTTCATTTACTCAAAAAGGGTAAATATCTGTCCAGGGGTAACTGTCCGTTCATTTTGAGTAAAATATAAAGGTTGCACAAAAATCTAAGCGTCTTTATCCGTTCTATTTACATGCAGCAGACGAGTATTCGTCTATGGGCGAATACTTACTCACATTGGGTAAATAAAATTTAATTTATCCGTTCCATTTACCTGCAGCCGACGAACATTCGTCTATGGGCGAATACTTACTCACATTGGGTAAATAAAAATTACTTCATCCGCTCCATTTACCTGCAGCCGACGAGCATTTGTCTATGGGCGAGTACTTACTCACATTGAGTAAATAAAAATTACTTTATCCGTTCCACTTTTCTGCAGCAGATGAGCATACGTCTATGGGCGGATACTTACCCATATTGATTAAATAAAAATTCAGATCCGAACTCTAAAAATTACCTCATCCATTTAATTTACCTGAAGCAGACGAGTATTTGTCAATTGGCAAATACTTACCCACATTGAGAAAATAAAAATTGAGATACAAACCTTAAATATTACCTCATCCATTTCATTTACCTGAAGCTGACGATCATCCGTCTAATATTCCTGTTGTCAAGAAGCCGCGTATACAAAAAAATTACCTGCCTCCAGTCATCCCTCTGTCGTAACACCAACCACAAGAAAGTAAATATAAATGGAGTCTTTTCTTCTTTCTTCTTTCTTTTTCCTTTTTCCTTTTTCCTTTTTCCTTTTTCCTTTTTCCTTTTTCCTTTTTCCTTTTTCCTTTTTCCTTTTTCCTTCTTTCTTCTTTCTTCTTTCTTCTTTCTTTCATTTTTTATCTTTTATCTTTTTACATCAATAAATTTATTTATTTTTTGACAAAAGGAATTAGTACGTATCAATTTTGAGTCTTCTCAGCATAAACCAACCTAATATTCATTTAGAAAATTTTGGTTACTCCCCTTGTTTTTAGATTATAGGTTGCTTCATATACATAATAATCAAAGCTTGCATGTTATGCCATGTGCCGTTTACGTTTTAGCTCATTTAAGTAGTAATTTTTCTAATTAGCAATTTGTCCTCAAGTATCAAGATATAAATAAATCTTACTTTCATTCTTTTCAATAAAATATATAATCAGCCATTAAAATTGCAAACCAATTTTTTCAAACGAATGACGCATCTAATGATTAAGTATGTATAAACGAAAGTTTTTTATTTGGCTGAAGGCTGAAAGGGAGAGCTAATATTAAAGTATACACCACCTTAGTTATGCATTTAATCCGGTTTTTTTTTTTTTTTTTTGGTGAATGGGTGAACGCTTACTATAAATCCATCCAAATGAGTAAATGGGTAAATTTACTTAATTCGTTTTTTTTGGGTAAATGGGTAAACACTTACTATAAATCCGTCCAAATGGACGGATCGGGCGAGAAAATATAGCCTTGGTGACTGTCTTGACTAGCAGCCAAGACATACCATGAGTTGATCTCACAAAAGAAAACCAACAAACCAACAAAAATCAAAAACGACGTAAGATAAAAATGATCAAAAAACAACAAAAACACAAATAAATCAAAAACAACAAAAAAATAATATAAACCAAAAACAACAAGAAAATAACATAAACCAAAAACAACAAGAAAATAATATAAACCGAAAAAATGAAAAACTACTTCTCAAACTCAATTTAAAAAATATAAATCCGACAACATCAGAACATACAACAGAAACAACAAAAACAACATTGGAACCTTCAACAACAGAAACAACAAACACAAAATTAGAACCCACAGCCACAGCCACAGAAACAACAACAGGCACAGCAACAGAAACAACAGCAGACACAACAACAAACACAACAACAAACACAACAACAAATTATCTCCAGTGAAATACTGTGCAAACCCAAACGTGTCGTAGTACCACCCTCACATATTCCATCAATCGAAGCAATAGAAGCTATCAAAGCAATTAATACTCCCGACCAGCCGGAAACTGAGTTTTTTTGTCATAAATGCCAAAATCTCGTCTTCAGAATTAACGATAAGCATAACCCCATTATGGATGCTTATTATGAACTGGATACTTTAAAAATGGAATACATACAAAAACAAAATATATGCTGAAGACAACAAATACTCAAGAAACTTCAAGAAATTCAAAGGCCAATATAAAAAAATACACAATATATACGAGCCCAAACTCAGAGAGTTCTGTAAATTACATACTATTGAAGAATAACGTCCACTAATTGTAAAATATTTCTGCGAAAGCTTCACATTCGAATCACTTGCCCACCGCTCGAAGGAGCTAATTGAAAATGGAATCATCGACAGCCTTTTGTCTGGAAGAGTCCAAAGGGGCTATGAAATAGGTTATGAAATAGGCTATGAAATAGGATATGAAATAAGCTATGAAATAGGTTATGCTAGAGGCTATGAAATAGGCTATGATTTAGGCTATGATTTAGGCTATGAAATAGATTGTGAAATAGGCTATAAAATAGGTTATGAAATAAGCTATGAAATAGGTTATCAAATAAGTTATGAAATAGTTTATAAAATAGGCTATGATTAAGGCTATGAAATAGGTTATGAAATAGGGTATGCTAGGGGCTATGATTTAGGCTATGATTTAGGCTATGATTAAGGCTATTGTTGTATACAGGCTTTGGCTCAGGCTGTTATTACATATAATGTTTTGCAATAAACAATGAAGGATGCTCGGCTAAATGTATTTTTGTTATTATTAGTTCATTTATAATAAAAGAATATTCTAGCAGACATTAATTAAGACATTCAATTATCGATTCATCTTATTACATAACTATCTATCTGACATCTTGTCCAATAAAACAAGATAAAGAAAAGTATTGGTTATAGAAGATCACATAAAAAGATTAAACAATCAGATGCTCTAATAATTGGTTCTTATTGTCAAGTACCGACTTATTCAACATCCTTATCGATTATCCGGTTTCTCTGTTAGAAAACTATATAAAGTGCCCATGTTTTCTACTCTTAATAAAATAGAATATTATTCTTTTATAGTCAGCTAGTCTGATCACTTATTCCGGTTTTTTCTTTTTTTATTTTATTTTTATTTTTAAATATTAAGTATTGACTGTGCTTGACATCACAATATACACCTTTTAATATATAGCTTTTGTGACGTTTCCAGATATCAGTTAATAAAAATAGAAACTATAAAAATGTATAAACAATATAAAATAAGTTGAGACTGTTATTATATGTTTATTAAGATTCAAGATTCAGATTTTAGATTATTATTCTATTGTGCTATCCAGATCAGTCCTTTTATAAGAAAAATTGTATATCCCACCCAAGCTATCTCCTTATATAGTAATTTTTATATATCCCACCCAGCCCGGTGTACCGGACAACCGGACAGATGGATGTCCGACAGTGGGTGGGATATATGAAATACCACCCATTCCCACCTAAATCTGGATCAATAAACTGTCATTTTTTAGGCTCACAGAATAATTAGTTCTTGTCCGGCATACAAAACACCCCTCCCCCCATTTTTTAAGCGTAGAACTGGATCAATAAACTGTAACGGTATAAATACAAAACTGTTCCAAATAAGGAGAGCCAATCAAAAAATTCTCTTGCCTATAGGCCTGAGCTGTGGAAAATTTACCCGAAATAGTAATGCTTCCTTTTTTGGAAAAATGACACATTTACTGGAATCCCATACTGGAGCAGTGGTGTGATAGTTGAGGATAGAAATAAAATAAATAAAAAAACAATAAAGTACTTTGAGACTGCTTATAAGTTTTTATTACAGTATTTTAACTTGAAATTGAGACGATTTCTTTTTTTTTTTAGACCAATAAAATTAATTTTGAGACGGTTGAGTTTTTTTTTCTAGACGTAGTCGCTCACAAATTTAGACCAATAATATTTATT
>JAEPRD010000325.1:0-15449 GCA_016758985.1 Mucor saturninus | reverse complement strand
AATTTTCGGTTATTGTAGAGTGTACCATCAATCAACTTAAAGTGCGCTTGTAAAGGACTGAGCATTCGGCTTTTCTCAAAAGACAATAATACATATACACCAGAGTGAATATCTTTAGGAAAAGTGCGGTTTACTTTGTGCTATTATATACTAGAATGGCAGAGCGCATATTCTGGGTGCCTGTAGATACACATGCTTGAAAAATAAATTTTCAAACACCCCAGTGATAAACCTAATATATATATATACACTTGACATTAAATAGCAGTCGGTATGACCATACTAGACGCTCTCACTACTCTCATCCACCATCCTCATAATTAGAAACATTCTTGTATAATAGCAGAATATAATGTTTTAAAAAATACCCAAAAAAAATGATATCCAGGTTGCGATTCATTATAACAAATGGTCCAACCCCTCCTAAAAAATACACCCCAAGACCATAATAGAGCCTCAATTTTCTTGTATTGTTTAATGGTACAAGGGGTTGTTGCGGGCAGTATGGTTCCGTGTCTGCGGATGCATGCAATCTTCATTCCGTCTATGTTAAGCCTCATTATGATTTATTTCTTAAATATCAAAGGGTTTGAAAAAACAAAAACAAAAAAAAAGTCTGTGGGATGAGCATCTTGTACTTTGGACATGCTGTCAACGATGCCGATTGAATTCAAGAGATTGAGAAAAGCAAAGTGTAAATGTTAGAATGAGTAATAGTAATAGTCGCGAATAATACGTTGAAAGCTTTGAATAGGTACCCAGCACAAATAGTTAGAGAGAGTGAGAGAGTGAGTGAGTGAGTGAGTCAGTAGTTAAGGTTTCTTAGTTGGAGATACAAATAATTATTTATAGTATTTATAGGTTTCTACAGGCAAAAATACATGGCGTCTATTTACTAATAATGTCATAGTTGGTCTATACATGAGAATAAGTTTATTTGGGAACCAAAGCAATACAAGACATCTGGAATGAAGCAGGCCTTGGAATGTATATTGTTGTATTTCGATTATATAAAGATGTCCAGCCATTTATTAAATATTTGGACATATACAAGATATATTGTGTGTTAGTGTGTCAGATATTTATAAATTAGTTATCCGCCTATATGTGTCATATCTATTTGCACCATCGATTTGCAAATACGGGGGACAAAAATCTTATTTTATAAAAAAAATGGAGGAAAAAAATTACGATGATTTAATTGATGTCCTTGGTATTAAGGGGTGAATAGGATATAAATCAACGTAATCTACACTGTAGCGAACAAACATAAACATTGAGACTGAAAATACATATGATTTTGCGAATACGGGGGACAAAAATCTTATTTTTTAAAAAAAATAGGAAAAAAAAATTACGATGATTTAATTGATGTCCTTGGTGTTAAGGGGTGAATAGGATATAAATCAACGTAATCTACACTGTAGCGAACAAACATAAACATTGAGACTGAAAATACAGACATATACAGACAAATATAGAGAACATCCTATTGGTTACATTCAATGCACCTTTATGCACCTTTATGCACGTCTAGGCTAACAGTATTATTCCCTTGTCTTCCTTGTAAAGAAACTTCATAAAACCAATCTACGGATTGTGGTAGGTGTATATTTTGTATCTGGGAATGTCTGCAACTTTCATTCGGCCAATTTTAACCCCAATTACGATTCCTTTTCTTAAATCAAAGTGTATACAGAGTATTATGGGGGCCGAGTGTTTTGTACTTTCAGCATGTTGCAAAATATGTCAACCCAATTCAAGAGATTAAGAAAGAAAATTGTAAAGGTGGGGAAAGAAGTTAAGAGGTGAGGAATATGAGATATTTTATTTATATGGATTGAGAAGATAAGGGTTTGGGTGTGACGTTGAGTAAAAAGATTTTGTTGAATGAATGAATGAATAAATGAATGAATGAATGAATGAATGATTGAAGAGAAGGGGTAGAAGGATGAGAGTGAGTTTTATCGAATTTGAGTTGATTAGTTTGCTGTTGTTGAGATAAGTATGTGATATATTGTATGATATATTGTATGATTGTATTTTGTGAGTAAGGATTGAAAAATTGAGGTTAGATAGGGGGGTATGATAAGAATGGCGGGATTTAAGGATCTGTGGAGAAAGTATAGTTTGTATAAAGTGAAAAAGAGTTGTTGAAGTGGGATATGTGGATTTTAAATGATTATTATATGTGGGTTTGTGGTTGAGAGCGGTGGAGAGGGGAGAATTGATTGAATTGATTGAATTGAAGGAGATTGTGGATGTAATGATCCAGTATGGATAAGATGGGATGGATTTATAGAGTTTTTTGAAATATGGGATTATTGAGCGAACAAGTGTTTAGATTTGATTGGGTTAGTGTTGAGTGTATTGAATAAATGATTTAATAGAGGATCGATTAGTAGAAAAAGGGTTGAAAGACTAATAAAAAGGTTTAAAGATGGATATGATGGATTGGGATTTTGGTGGGATTTTTCGCAGTGAAGCTTTTTTAGCTGGTTAAATTGATCGAATGTGTCAAGGGGACTGAGAGAGTATATTATTCTTATTTTTTTGATATTACTAAATTATGTGGATTGCGGTCAAATCAACAGAATGCAGATACAAGCTTGGTAATGGATTCTATGGTGGGCGGTGTAATATAGACTAATATTGATTGTATATTGATTATAAGGAGCGATTTGTATGTAACTAAATGATCACAGCTAATATACGGAATTGTTTTCGGGTGCAAGAAATTGAAAACGATCCAGACTTGGATCCATCCAATTCGTACTTGTATTAGTTTATTGCGATTATAAAAACTTTGAATATGAATTGTGTTGTATGGTATATATTGAATTTATTATTATTATTATTATTATTATTACTAGTCATTGATAAATTAAAAAATACAATAAAACGTAATTATTTAAGGTTATCATTCAGATAATGCTTTTTTGAATTCATATAGGTAATTCATATGTAAGCAAGGTCATCATCATGATATTAAATAAATACGTACGCATTTATTTGTGCTTCGTCAAGCACTTTGCCCCACGATTCCCCAACACCCGTAGGTAGTAGACGCCCTACTTTTTCAACCTGCAAACTTCCTCCCACCAGATACCGGCCTGAACAGATACCTGGCTGCGGACACCCCACACTTAAGACCTTGCAGATGCACGGCTACCACAATACTTCCCCTCACCCGTAGGTAGTAGACGCCCTACTTTTTCAACCTGCAGACTTCCTCCCACCAGATACCGGCTTGAACGAATACCTGGCTGCGGACGCCCCACATTTTGAGACCCTGGAACCCCACCACCATTAAGGCAGTGGGATAACCTCCCCACGCACTTTCGTGTCTATGGGAAAAGAGCTATACATAGTATTAGGCTTATGGTTTACTTGGCGATTACAAATAAAAAGAAGAGGTACTTACAGTCGACAGTCCACAGTCCACAGTCCACATCTACAGTCTACAGTCTACAGTCTACAGTCTACAGTCCACAGTCTACAGTCAACATCCACATCTACATTCCACATCCACAATCTGCAAGTCCACTGTCAAAAATCCGCTCTACAGTCCACAGTCCACAGTCCACGGTCTAAAGTACATAAGACCGTGTCTAGTTAGTGATGTTGTTTGTAATGTGCTAATTGCAATGCGTACTTACATCGTCATCGGCAAAAAAGGGCCCAAGCTGAGGTCAGCAATGAAAAGTAGTAAGCTGGTGTACAAGAGAAAGGCGCTCTCCCCAAGTTCCCACTGTTGTTTATTTCTTATGGGAAAATTTTCAGTCAAACTTTTATTTGACAGAGTGATCAAGTCATGTGAGCTCTATGACTTACCACTGTGAGAATCCTTCATATTATGTGAGGGTTTGGCGCCCTGCAACGGCTCAATAGCTTGATAATCTCTGCTTTTAGACGATTTTTCTTTACTGCTTGTATAACTTTTCTATTATTTATTGAATTTGAATATCTAGGCGATATTAAACAGCGAAAATGCCGTAGCTATATAGTTTATTAGAGTTTAATATAGTGTAGGCTAATATAATCGATTCAATATAATAGCTGTAATTGCTAATAGTTTGTAGACATTTTTATATGCTTTACTTTCTTTCTTTTCGGCAGATAATGCGTACAGCCGTTGTGGTACCATTGTTCTGTCAAAGGCTTCCTAAATTTAGGGGAAAGCATATTATAGATTAGGAAGGAATAGAATACAAGAAAACGCCGTGACTCGGTATGATTGTAAGTAGAAGGGCAGGTTGGAGTGGGATTATCTCTGGATAGTTAATATTAGATAAATTGAATAAATATGATAAATCTGTTAATATTTGGTGAGTGTGTCAAAAGAGAATTATATAGAAAAATGTTGTTTTTGACACTACCAAGGTATATTATCAGTATTTTGGAGCATTTTAAAAATTCACAATTCCTTTCGTTGCTGCACATAATCGAAATTTACAAGGACAGCATGAATAAAGAAGAATAGACAGGCTCCGGTGTTTTGGAGGACTCTTTTACTTTACAAACGGCCAGGAACGGCGGCAGATGGTACAAAATACATGCTACCAACAGTTCAGGCCTATCTGATTTTGTGTAACCATACAACCTATGCTTTCGCATACAGACGTTTTTATGCCTGGGCTCATCTTTTAGAACGGTGAGCGTTACTTTAACTTTGTTAGAGAATGGACACAAAGTTACCTCTGTCAAAAGCACAGTGTACAGAGCGCACTTATTCTTTTCCGGACACTTTTTTATACTTCTTGGATCCTTTCTTGAATGACCCTCATCAAAGATTGACACTAGGTTGAAACAGTGTTACTAGCAAATTGAAAACATGCCCACAAAATGGTCAGGGGGGTATAAAGTGTAAACAAAGCAGCCGATTCTGCAAATGAGCCATCCAGCCAAACTCCATTTTTTTAACAAATGCTTTTATCCCCCTAACTAGCAGGCTAACGCTATGATTTTATTGCTGAAATGGATTTCTTAGACGTTTGAAAATATTTGAGTCTCTTCATGATTTTATAATGGCCAACTAGAAAGCTATTTTACTCACTATTTAATCTTGAAACCATAATCCCAATCCCAGATTAACATCCAACATAATAGAGCCAGAAGGATGGGGCTATACCAGAGTTTTAGCCCTTAAATATATCCAGTTTAAACATACAAGGACAAGAAATGCTATATCGCATGAAACATAACGAATTTTCGGTTATTGTAGAGTGTACCATCAATCAACTTAAAGTGCGCTTGTAAAGGACTGAGCATTCGGCTTTTCTCAAAAGACAATAATACATATACACCAGAGTGAATATCTTTAGGAAAAGTGCGGTTTACTTTGTGCTATTATATACTAGAATGGCAGAGCGCATATTCTGGGTGCCTGTAGATACACATGCTTGAAAAATAAATTTTCAAACACCCCAGTGATAAACCTAATATATATATATACACTTGACATTAAATAGCAGTCGGTATGACCATACTAGACGCTCTCACTACTCTCATCCACCATCCTCATAATTAGAAACATTCTTGTATAATAGCAGAATATAATGTTTTAAAAAATACCCAAAAAAAATGATATCCAGGTTGCGATTCATTATAACAAATGGTCCAACCCCTCCTAAAAAAATACACCCCAAGACCATAATAGAGCCTCAATTTTCTTGTATTGTTTAATGGTACAAGGGGTTGTTGCGGGCAGTATGGTTCCGTGTCTGCAGATGCATGCAATCTTCATTCCGTCTATGTTAAGCCTCATTATGATTTATTTCTTAAATATCAAAGGGTTTGAAAAAACAAAAACAAAAAAAAAGTCTGTGGGATGAGCATCTTGTACTTTGGACATGCTGTCAACGATGCCGATTGAATTCAAGAGATTGAGAAAAGCAAAGTGTAAATGTTAGAATGAGTAATAGTAATAGTCGCGAATAATACGTTGAAAGCTTTGAATAGGTACCCAGCACAAATAGTTAGAGAGAGTGAGAGAGTGAGTGAGTGAGTGAGTCAGTAGTTAAGGTTTCTTAGTTGGAGATACAAATAATTATTTATAGTATTTATAGGTTTCTACAGGCAAAAATACATGGCGTCTATTTACTAATAATGTCATAGTTGGTCTATACATGAGAATAAGTTTATTTGGGAACCAAAGCAATACAAGACATCTGGAATGAAGCAGGCCTTGGAATGTATATTGTTGTATTTCGATTATATAAAGATGTCCAGCCATTTATTAAATATTTGGACATATACAAGATATATTGTGTGTTAGTGTGTCAGATATTTATAAATTAGTTATCCGCCTATATGTGTCATATCTATTTGCACCATCGATTTGCAAATACGGGGGACAAAAATCTTATTTTATAAAAAAAATGGAGGAAAAAAATTACGATGATTTAATTGATGTCCTTGGTATTAAGGGGTGAATAGGATATAAATCAACGTAATCTACACTGTAGCGAACAAACATAAACATTGAGACTGAAAATACATATGATTTTGCGAATACGGGGGACAAAAATCTTATTTTTTAAAAAAAATAGGAAAAAAAAATTACGATGATTTAATTGATGTCCTTGGTGTTAAGGGGTGAATAGGATATAAATCAACGTAATCTACACTGTAGCGAACAAACATAAACATTGAGACTGAAAATACAGACATATACAGACAAATATAGAGAACATCCTATTGGTTACATTCAATGCACCTTTATGCACCTTTATGCACGTCTAGGCTAACAGTATTATTCCCTTGTCTTCCTTGTAAAGAAACTTCATAAAACCAATCTACGGATTGTGGTAGGTGGTATATTTTGTATCTGGGAATGTCTGCAACTTTCATTCGGCCAATTTTAACCCCAATTACGATTCCTTTTCTTAAATCAAAGTGTATACAGAGTATTATGGGGCCGAGTGTTTTGTACTTTCAGCATGTTGCAAAATATGTCAACCCAATTCAAGAGATTAAGAAAGAAAATTGTAAAGGTGGGGAAAGAAGTTAAGAGGTGAGGAATATGAGATATTTTATTTATATGGATTGAGAAGATAAGGGTTTGGGTGTGACGTTGAGTAAAAAGATTTTGTTGAATGAATGAATGAATAAATGAATGAATGAATGAATGAATGATTGAAGAGAAGGGGTAGAAGGATGAGAGTGAGTTTTATCGAATTTGAGTTGATTAGTTTGCTGTTGTTGAGATAAGTATGTGATATATTGTATGATATATTGTATGATTGTATTTTGTGAGTAAGGATTGAAAAATTGAGGTTAGATAGGGGGTATGATAAGAATGGCGGGATTTAAGGATCTGTGGAGAAAGTATAGTTTGTATAAAGTGAAAAAGAGTTGTTGAAGTGGGATATGTGGATTTTAAATGATTATTATATGTGGGTTTGTGGTTGAGAGCGGTGGAGAGGGGAGAATTGATTGAATTGATTGAATTGAAGGAGATTGTGGATGTAATGATCCAGTATGGATAAGATGGGATGGATTTATAGAGTTTTTTGAAATATGGGATTATTGAGCGAACAAGTGTTTAGATTTGATTGGGTTAGTGTTGAGTGTATTGAATAAATGATTTAATAGAGGATCGATTAGTAGAAAAAGAGTTGAAAGACTAATAAAAAGGTTTAAAGATGGATATGATGGATCGGGATTTTGGGTGGGATTTTTCGCAGTGAAGCTTTTTTAGCTGGTTAAATTGATCGAATGTGTCAAGGGGACTGAGAGAGTATATTATTCTTATTTTTTGATATTACTAAATTATGTGAATTGGGGTCAAATCAACAGAAAGCCGATACAAGCTTGGTAATGGATTCTATGGTGGGCGGTGTAATATAGACTAATATTGATTGTATATTGATTATAAGGAGCGATTTGTATGTAACTAAATGATCACAGCTAATATACGGAATTGTTTTCGGGTGCAAGAAATTGAAAACGATCCAGACTTGGATCCATCCAATTCGTACTTGTATTAGTTTATTGCGATTATAAAAACTTTGAATATGAATTGTGTTGTATGGTATATATTGAATTTATTATTATTATTATTATTACTAGTCATTGATAAATTAAACAATAAAATAAAACGTAATTATTTAAGGTTATCATTCAGATAATGCTTTTTTGAATTCATATAGGTAATTCATATGTAAGCAAGGTCATCATCATGATATTAAATAAATACGTACGCATTTATTTGTGCTTCGTCAAGCACTTTGTCCCACGATTCCCCAACACCCGTAGGTAGTAGACGCCCTACTTTTTCAACCTGCAAACTTCCTCCCACCAGATACTGGCTTGAACAGATACCTGGCTGCGGACACCCCACACTTAAGACCTTGCAGATGCACGGCTACCACAATACTTCCCTCACCCGTAGGTAGTAGACGCCCTACTTTTTCAACCTGCAGACTTCCTCCCACCAGACACCGGCTTTGAACGAATACCTGGCTGCGGACACCCCACACTTAAGACCTTGCAGATGCACGGCTACCACAATACTTCCCCTCACCCGTAGGTAGTAGACGCCCTACTTTTTCAACCTGCAGACTTCCTCCACCAGATATTGCCTTGAAAAATACCTGGCTGCGGACGCCCCACATTTTGAGACCCTGGCTCCCCTCCACCATTAAGGCTGTGTGATAACCTCCCCACACACTTTCGTGTCTATAGGAAAAAAAAGCTATACATAGTATTAGGCTTATGGTTTACTTGCCGATTACAAATAAAAAGAAGATGTACTTACAGTCCACAGTCCACAGTCCACAGTCTACAGTCTACAGTCTACAGTCTACAGTCCACAGTCCACAGTCAACATCCACATCTACATTCCACATCCACAATCTGCAAGTCCACTGTCAAAAATCCGCTCTACAGTCCACAGTCCACAGTCCACGGTCTAAAGTACATAAGACCGGGTCTAGTTAGTGATGTTGTTTGTAATGTGCTAATTGCAATGCGTACTTACATCGTCATCGGCAAAAAAGGGCTCAAGCTGAGGTCAGCAATGAAAAGTAGTAAGCTGGTGTACAAGAGAAAGGCGCTCTCCCCAAGTTCCCACTGTTGTTTATTTCTTATGGGAAAATTTTCAGTCAAACTTTTATTTGACAGAGTGATCAAGTCATGTGAGCTCTATGGCTTACCACTGTGAGAATCCTTCATATTATGTGAGGGTTTGACGCCCTGCAACGGCTCAATAGCTTGATAATCTCTGCTTTTAGACGATTTTTCTTTACTGCTTGTATAACTTTTCTATTATTTATTGAATTTGAATATCTAGGCGATATTAAACAGCGAAAATTCCGTAGCTATATAGTTTATTAGAGTTTAATATAGTGTAGGCTAATATAATGACTGTAATTACTAATAGCTTGTAGACATTTTTATATGATTTACTTTCTTTTTCTTTTTCTTTTTTGGCAGATAATGCGTACAGCCGTTGTGGTACCATTGTTCTGTCAAAGGCTTCCTAAATTTAGGGGAACGCATATTATAGATTAGGAAGGAATAGAATACAAGAAAACGCCGTGGCTCGGTATGATTGTAAGTAGAAGGGCAGGTTGGAGTGGGATTATCTCTGGATAGTTAATATTAGATAAATTGGATAAATATGATAAATCTGTTAATATTTGGTGAGTGTGTCAAAAGCGAATTATATAGAAAAATGTTGTTTTTAACACTACCAAAGTATATTATCAGTATTTTGGAGCATTTTAAAAATTCACAATTCTTTTCGTTGCTGTACATAATCGAAATGTACAGGGACAGCATGAATAAAGAAGAATAGACAGGCTCCGGTGTTCTTGAGGACTCTTTTACTTTACAAACGGCCAGGAACGGCGGCAGATGGTGCACAATACATACCACCAACAGTTCAGGCCTATCTGACTTTGTGTCACCATCCAATCTCTACGTTTTCGCGCACACACGTTTTTATGCCTGGGCTCATATTTTAGAACGGTGAGCGTTACTTTAACTTTGTTAGAGAGTGGACACAAAGTTACCTCTGTCAAAAGCACAGTGTACAGAGCGCACTTATTCTTTTCCGGACATTTTTTTATACTTCTTGGATCCTTTCTTGAATGACCCTCATCAAAGATTGACACTAGGTTGAAACAGTGTTACTAGCCAATTGAAAACATGCCCACAAAATGGCCAAGGGGGTATAAAGTGTAAACAAAGCAGCCGATTCTGCAAATGAGCCCTCCAGCCAAACTCCATTTTTTAAAGATGCTTTTATCTCCCTAACTAGCAGGCTAACGCTATGATTTTATTGCTGAAATGGATTTCTTAGACGTTTGAAAATATTTGAGTCTTTTCATGATTTCAGAATGGCCAACTAGAAAGCTATTTTATTCACTATTTAATCTTGAAACTATAATCCCAATCCCAGATTAACATCCAACATAATAGAGCCAGAAGGATGGGGTTATACCAGAGTTTTAACCCTTAAACATATCCAGTTTAAACATACAAGGACAAGAAATAGTATACCGCTTGAAACATAATGAATTTTCGGTTATTTTTGAGTGTACCATCAATCAACTTAAAGTGCGCTTGTAAAGGACTGAGCATTCGGCTTTTCTCAAAAGACAATAATACATATACAGCAGAGTGAATATCTTTCGGAAAAGTGCGGTTTACTTTGTGCTATTATATACTAGAATGGCAGAGCGCATATCCTGGGTGCCTGTAGATACACATGCTTGAAAAATAAATTTTCAAACACCCCAGTGATAAACCTAATATATATATACGCTTGACATTAAATAGCAGTCGGTATGACCATACTAGACGCTCTCACTACTCTCATCCACCATCTTCATAATTAGAAACATTCTTGTATAATACCAGAATATAATCTTTCAAAAAATACCAAAAAAAAAAATGGTATCCAGGTTGCGATTCAGTATAACAAATGGTCCAACCCCTCCTAAAAAAAATACACCCCAAGACCATAATAAAGCCTCAATTTTCTTGTATTGTTTAATAGTACAAGAGGTTGTTGCAGGCAGTATGTTTCCGTGTCTGGAGATGCATGGGATCTTCATTCCGTCTATTTTAAGCCTCATTATGATTCCTTTCTTAAATATCAAAGGGTTTGGGAAAAAAAAAGTCCGTGGGATGAGCATCTTGTACTTTGGACATGCTGTCAACGATGCCGATTGAATTCAAGAGATTGAGAAAAGCAAAGTGTAAATGTTAGACCGAGTAATAGTAATAGTCGCAAATAATACGTTGAAAGCTTTGAATAGGTACCCAGCACAAATAGTTAGAGAGAAAGAGAGAGAGAGTCAATAGTTAAGGTTTCTTAGTTGGAGATACAAAGAATTATTTATAGTATTTATAGGTTTCTACAGGCAAAAATATATGGTGTCTATTTACTAATAATGTCATAGTTGGTCTATACATGAGAATAAGTTTATTTAGGATCCAAAGCAATACAAGACATCTGGCATGAAGCAGGCCTTGGAATGTATATTGTTGTATTTCGAATATATAAAGATATCCAACTAATTATTAAATATTTGGATGGATACAACATATATTGTACGTTAGTGTGTCAAATATTTATAAATTAGTGGCCGACTCTTAGTCATATCTATTTGCACTGTAGATTTTGAAAATATAAGGAATGAAAATCTTATTCTTTTCCTAATTTTCTAGACGATATTATGATGATTTAATTGATATTCCTGCTATTAAGTGGGGAATATGATATAAATCAACGTAAACTAAACTACAATAAAAATCAATGGTTGAGATCAAAAGTACAAATGTCTAAAGAAGTATCCTATTGGTTACACTGTGTGACAAAGCATTTTATTGGTTATATTGATTGCCCTATAATTACAAGATCCGAATATCGCAATTTTCAACCAATAGTATTCTTCCCTTGCCTTTTTTGTAAAGACACTCCATAGAGCCAATCTATGCAAAGTTGTACTAGTAGTCTTTGTGCAAACAGAGTTTTTAATCTCTTTTTTCATAGAGTACATCATTCAACCCAAGGTTTGATGCCGATTACTCTTCAAGTTCAAGGTGAGATGTATTTCTTCTTTGGGTATCAGTAGTTTTGGTCTTCCTGGATAGTTCTTGTTAATGGCACCATTTTCTTTTATATTTTCTAAAAATGCGAGAGATTGTAGTAGGTGGTATTTTTTTTTTTCGTATCTGGGAATGTCTGCAACTTTCATTTGGGCAATGCTAAACCCGATTACGATTCCTTTTCTTAAATCAAAGTATATGGAGAGTATTATGGGGCTGAGTGTTTTGTACTTTGAGCATGTTGCTAAATATATCAACCGAATTGAATAGATTAAGAAAGAAAATTGTAAAGGTGTGGAAAGAAATTAAGAGGTGAGGAATATGAGAGATTGTATTTATATGGGTTGAGAAGATAAGGGTTTGGGAGTGAGGTTGAGTAAAAATGAAATATTTTGTTGATTGATTGAAGAGAAGGGGTAGAAGGATGAGAGTGAGTTTTATTGAATTTGAGTGGATTAGTTTGATGCTGTTGAGATAAGTATGTAATATATTGTATGATATATATTGTATGATTGTATTTTGTGAGTAAGGATTGAAAATTGAGGTTAGATAGGGGGGTATGATAAGAATTGGGGGATTTAAGGATTTGTGGAGAAAGTATAGTTTGTATAAAGTGAAAAAGAGTTGTTGAAGTGGGATATGTGGATTTTAAATGATTATTATATGTGTGTTTGTGGTTGAGAGCGGTTGAGAGGGGAGAATTGATTGAATTGATTGAATTGATTGAATTGATTGAATTGATGAAATTGAAGGAGATTGTGGATGTAATGATCGAGTATGGATAAGATGGGATGGATTTATGGAGTTTTTTTGAAATATGGGATTATTGAGCGAACAAGTGTTTAGACTTGATTGGGTTAGTATTGAGTGTATTGAATAAATGATTTAATAGAGGATGGATTAGTAGAAAAAGGGTTGAAAGACTAATGAAAAGGTTTAAAGATGGATATGATGGATCGGGATTTTGGGTGGGATTTTTTGCAGTGAATATTTTTTAGCTGGTTAAATTGATCGAATGTGTCAAGGGGACTGAGAGAGTATATTATTCTTATTTTTTGATATTACTAAATTATGTGGATTGCGGTCAAATCAACAGAGATCAGATACAAGCTTGGTAATGGATTCTATGGTGGGCGGTGTAATATAGACTAATATTGATTGTATATTGATTATAAGGAGCGATTTGTATGTAACTAAATGATCACAGCTAATATACGGAATTGTTTTCGGGTGCAAGAAATTGAAAACGATCCAGACTTGGATTCATCCAGTTCGTACTTGTATTAGTTTATTGCGATTATAAAAACTTTGAATATGAATTGTGTTGTATGGTATATATTGAATTTATTATTATTATTATTATTACTAGTCATTGATAAATTAAACAATAAAATAAAACGTAATTATTTAAGGTTATCATTCAGATAATGCTTTTTTGAATTCATATAGGTAATTCATATGTAAGCAAGGTCATCATCATGATATTAAATAAATACGTACGCATTTATTTGTGCTTCGTCAAGCACTTTGTCCCACGATTCCCCAACACCCGTAGGTAGTAGACGCCCTACTTTTTCAACCTGCAAACTTCCTCCCACCAGATACCGGCTTGAACAGATACCTGGCTGCGGACACCCCACACTTAAGACCTTGCAGATGCATGGCTACCACAATACTTCCCCTCACCCGTAGGTAGTAGACGCCCTACTTTTTCAACCTGCAAATTTCCTCCCACCAGATACCGGCTTGAACGAATACCTGGCTGCGGACGCCCCACATTTTGAGACCCTGGAACCCCACCACCATTAAGGCAGTGGGATAACCTCCCCACGCACTTTCGTGTCTATGGGAAAAGAGCTATACATAGTATTAGGCTTATGGTTTACTTGGCGATTACAAATAAAAAGAAGAGGTACTTACAGTCGACAGTCCACATCCACATCCACATCCACATCCACATCCACATCTACAGTCCACAGTCTACAGTCCACATCCACATCCACATCTACATCCACATCCACATCTACATCCCACATCCACAATCTGCAAATCCACTGTCAAAAATCCGCTCTACAGTCCACAGTCCACAGTCCACAGTCCACGGTCTAAAGTACATAAGACCGTGTCTAGTTAGTGATGTTGTTTGTAATGTGCTAATTGCAATGCGTACTTACATCGTCATCGGCAAAAAAGGGCCCAAGCTGAGGTCAGCAATGAAAAGTAGTAAGCTGGTGTACAAGAGAAAGGCGCTCTCCCCAAGTTCCCACTGTTGTTTATTTTTTATGGGAAAATTTTCAGTCAAACTTTTATTTGACAGAGTGATCAAGTCATGTGAGCTCTATGACTTACCACTGTGAGAATCCTTCATATTATGTGAGGGTTTGACGCCCTGCAACGGCTCAATAGCTTGATAATCTCTGCTTTTAGACGATTTTTCTTTACTGCTTGTATAACTTTTCTATTATTTATTGAATTTGAATATCTAGGCGATATTAAACAGCGAAAATTCCGTAGCTATATAGTTTATTAGAGTTTAATATAGTGTAGGCTAATATAATGACTGTAATTACTAATAGCTTGTAGACATTTTTATATGATTTACTTTCTTTTTCTTTTTCTTTTTTGGCAGATAATGCGTACAGCCGTTGTGGTACCATTGTTCTGTCAAAGGCTTCCTAAATTTAGGGGAACGCATATTATAGATTAGGAAGGAATAGAATACAAGAAAACGCCGTGGCTCGGTATGATTGTAAGTAGAAGGGCAGGTTGGAGTGGGATTATCTCTGGATAGTTAATATTAGATAAATTGGATAAATATGATAAATCTGTTAATATTTGGTGAGTGTGTCAAAAGCGAATTATATAGAAAAATGTTGTTTTTAACACTACCAAAGTATATTATCAGTATTTTGGAGCATTTTAAAAATTCACAATTCTTTTCGTTGCTGTACATAATCGAAATGTACAGGGACAGCATGAATAAAGAAGAATAGACAGGCTCCGGTGTTTTGGAGGACTCTTTTACTTTACAAACGGCCAGGAACGGCGGCAGATGGTACACAATACATACCACCAACAGTTCAGGCCTATCTGACTTTGTGTCACCATCCAATCTCTACGTTTTCGCGCACACACGTTTTTATGCCTGGGCTCATATTTTAGAACGGTGAGCGTTACTTTAACTTTGTTAGAGAGTGGACACAAAGTTACCTCTGTCAAAAGCACAGTGTACAGAGCGCACTTATTCTTTTCCGGACATTTTTTTATACTTCTTGGATCCTTTCTTGAATGACCCTCATCAAAGATTGACACTAGGTTGAAACAGTGTTACTAGCCAATTGAAAACATGCCCACAAAATGGCCAAGGGGGTATAAAGTGTAAACAA
>JAEPRD010000323.1:0-15791 GCA_016758985.1 Mucor saturninus | reverse complement strand
AATGAATAGCTTCTTGAAAGCAGGTTATTTATTTAAGAATAAAGAGGAAAGAAAAGAGAAGATGATTATGAAATATATCTGATAAAGAAAACTGGGAGAAGAGCAATTTATCAGCTATATTTATAGAGAAAGAAAACAAGAAATTAAATAAAAGAATAAGCAATGACAAAAGTTAGTCATAGCTTATGTGGATCATGACAAAGGATTTAAAGAGCTGACAGATCAATGATAAATATTGAGTCTGAAAGCTAGTTACTCATAAAGCATAGTTGGGGCATAATGTGTAACGGGATCATGACATATATCTAGCTTGTTATCACTTATGCATCTGGTAGTCTCCGTACACAACCAGGACAACCAACACTATATTATGTATGGTATCCGATTGTTGTCATCCTTACACTACACGGTATCCATTTAAACAGCGTTTCGTAGTTTTTATACGTGTATAAACCATTCATAAATTATTTCGTTATAAAATAAAAACCAATATAAACATTATTTTTGCCCCTCATATTCTGTTATTTCCAATGATATTTTTTGTAAAGCCCATTTAATATTGCAAGGGTCAACAGCCCTAGTTTAATATACATTTAAAGAATATCCTCCAATACCATCTCGTTAAATAATAAGGTTATGATGTTTTCATTCGCTAGAAACTGGAAGTAGCGGTCGGTTTTCATGCATACATGGACCGCGACCGCTGGTTCAGGTACAAACACTATGGCGGAAAATTTGTTGACTATTCCAACAAATTTGTTGACAAAATCAACAAGTGCTACTGCCAAATAGTTGTTTGAGAAATAGCTGGCATCGATTTGTTTACCAACAAGTTTGTTGACAAAGTCAACAAGTCTTGTTAATTTTGTCAACAAACTTGTTGGATGTAACGTTGTTGCTTTTGCAAACAAATTTGTTGATTTTACAAACAAGTCTTGTTTAACTATTTAACAACTTTGTTGATTTTACAAACAAGTCTTGTTTAACTATTTAACAACTTTGTTGATTTTACAAACAAGTCTTGTTGAAGCTTTCAACAACTTTGTTGATCTTACAAACAACTCTTGTTGAACCTTTCAGCAACTTTGGTTGTTTTATAAACAATGCTTGTTGGAAAGTCCAACAACTTTGTTGGTGTTTCAGCCGAATGTTGTTGCTATTTTCATTCGTAAAACGGTATAAAACAACCAATGGTTTTTGGTTTCATTATCATTCATTCGTCATTTTATATAAAGCACATGATAAATTATTAAACAGATTTTATTATCGTATATACAATGGCTATTAAGAAGCAGAAATATCTTAAATAATAATAAGGAAAAGAGTCTTTTTCAACTTTTGTTCTTATAGACGACATAACCGTAAATAGGCCACTAATAATCTCTATATAATAATGGACGACATGTACACATTTAATAATGTTTAAAGTCTTTTGCGCCCGACATCGAACGAAACATAAAACCAAGAGAGAGTGCTTCATATGAATGTATTGATACTCTAAAAAACAAAATTAGAAACACAAAGAAGCGATTCAGAGTAATCTCAACCTTACTTTTACCGTACATCATAAAGCAGGCGTACCGTTAGTCCTAAAAAACGATAAACAGATATGTGAGCGATTATTAAAAAGATATGTAAGTTCAAAGGACATACCATAACATCTTTAAATAAAGAGTGTTCTAATTTAGAAAAATAATTGAGGTGGTCCACATCAGTGTTTTGATTTAAGGAAGTACATAAAGAAAACTTACAACTTTATCTAAAGTACCACGTCCTTTTTTAAAGAAAAAAGAAATTAATAAAGGATTGTAGTAGCAGCCTCCATTAGTAGCAGTAAAGTTTTCAGTCTACACGAAAAGCAAAAGCTACTCCTAGACTACTTGAATGAGAAGCGTTGTTAGCAATGTAGATAACAAAAACGTAAAACAGCACGCTTCAAGATGGAAGTTAAGTACCTTATATAGAAGCAAACAGCGTTAAAAAACGCGTTGGGGTTATCAATATAAGATCCACTTGAAGCTAAAAACAGAGCCAGCATTGTTAATAGACACACATGTTACAATGGGAAATAAGGTTACCATAGATTCATAGTATTTTTTTAAGTGAGTTTAAGAAGAAAGAAAGGAAGAAAATGTAAAAAATAAATAAATAGTTATTGGGCTTACGCCAGTTTTATTTGGTTTTGTGACCTAAAATCCGAATTCTATCTAGTGTATCAGATAGACAACTTATCTCTGCTTTACAACGGTACTACCGCAGAACATATTTCGGTTCCCACGAGCTTGTCAACATAAGTAATAATAGTGTTGTCAATAGCACCGTCGGGCCTGGTTTGATGATATTGTGTATACGTCCTCTTTTTTCAGAGATCATATCAACGAAGGAAGGAGAGGTAATAGTTACGTTATGTTTGCTGTATCCCATCTAAAGTAGGTTTGGTTGGCTAGGGTTATTGGGTCATTATTTAATCGTACTGAAGGTTTTTTTTTCTTCTTATCTACGTAGTCATCGGAACAATTTAACGAGTCAACTGTATATCGGTACTGTGGTGACCTAGCAAGGCTATAGCCATATTAGAGCTAACAAAGATTTATCCATGCTGATACCATTTGTGATATAAGCTTAACAATAAATGTCATAGTAAGAACTATAAGGATATTACATCACAAGTCTAATTTAGTACGTCTGAGAAAGACTGAAAATTTAGTTTAATGCAAAGAGTTAAAAAGACTTAACATTTATTAGAACAAGACTAAATTAGTGACCATGTAATAATCATATACATTTTTGGTTAATCAATGATAACTTCAAGATAGCACTAGAGATATGAACACAGCAGACAGTCTTTTATATAAATACTCGTACATTTCATTTATTAATAAAGATATCTTATAAACAGTCTCAAACTACTCCTATAGTCTTTTATAATTTTTACTTTACCTTAAAACACAACAGGTTCCATCACCTTCTTTTTTGAGACCACTTTTCATGATGTAAATGACTTTCTTGTTTTAATTGATGTGGCTGAATCACATGGAATGGTAGATTATGACAGGCTTATGCCTACACACCGACTGATGTTTCTGAGATTTAAAAAATCAAATATGGATTAAGGTTTGGTGCAGAAAACCTTCTAAATTGGGAATGGGCCAGTTTTTAAGCAGCCAACTGCAAATATTTACTTTTTTTTTTTATTTCTGTTTACATTATACAAAAAAAGAATAGATACAAATATTCATGTGAAAATGTATTTTAAAAAATAGCGTGTTTTATTATTGAAATAAGAGAGAAATGAATAAATGAGAAAAAAATAGATACGCCTATATATATTTGGTTGTAAACGAGTAGTGATTGCAGGATTTGGACAAAAACAGCATAGAAGGATGTTCACGAGGGAAATCTTACCTGTAATTATAATCATACATTAGAATTAATAAAAAAAAAAAGTGAAAGAGGGCATACCTTTATATATATATATATATATATACGAACAATAGACCAATGTTTACGCCAATAGACCACTAAAGAATGATAGATGTTATTACTCCTTTTATAAGGCGTATACCTTAGAACTTACCGTGTATATAGTCTCATTATCTTAAAGATAGGATCAGCGATAGGATGGTACATAAACCTTGACTGATAGCTTTGTTGAGGTCACTTTATCATGCTATATATTAAACATTGAGCGTTGGATAATGGTTTATCTATAATTTATACCTAGCTTTCGTCTAAAAAGTGTTGAAGAAAAAGAAAAAGAAAGAAAAAAACTCAACAATTTGTTGATCTCATTTGAATAGTTAATTAATTAACAGCCTATTCAATTAGGTCAGCAAATTCTTCCTTTTTACCCCAATCATCTTCTTAAAAAATGTCCACTCATGATAGCCATCAAAGTAATTCAGTTCCTATTATATACGATAACTGGAGAAAATTGCTTGGGCAAAATCAAAGGATTTTAAATTGTCCGTGTAGAGGAAACAAGAGAGATTACCTTCGTTTGGATGGTCTTTTGAAACATGTTAAAAAAAACCACCCAGATAATTATGATGAGGTCAAAAGACACTTTTCAAAAAAAGATTTCATAAGGTAGTAAAATAAATCACAGTACCTTTGTCCATTCAACTGACTTCATTCGATAGTAACAATGGTAATACTAGTGCTGTTCCTGTCGAGATTACTGATGATGCGGATGATAACATGGTTTACACTGGCTCTGCGTCTGCCGAAATTGACTTTACTATGGAGGATCCTTCATCGATTACAGATGTTTATGTTGACGATGATCTTGAATCAAAGTAAGTTGTAGCAAATCGATGTTCGAGTGCCTCTAAAATACTGATATCCATTGTTTTTAATTTCAGTGACGAGATGATTGTCGAGAATATAGCCGAATACGAGGATGACTTCGATCCATTGTTTGAATCCGATGGAGAAACTGAAGATGAGGACGAAGTAGATGACGTGCAGTACTTTGATGATTATCGAAATTTTACAAATGTAATCCTTCCTCTAAGTGCACGTATCAACAGTGCGACCACAGTAGCTAATGAAGGATCTTTGCCTGGTATCAATCAAATACAACAGGATATACACAGCGACAATGAGGATCTTCTACCACTTGATTCTACAGGTAGCTCCCCATACCGTAACATGGTTGAATTCTTGCTACATGCTCTTTTCTTTGGCGATGAAGATTTATCGTCAGAAAGGTCCATGAAAAAGATAATGTACGCAATGACTTTACTCCTCGAACTTAAGGAAAAGGATCCTACCCTAAAAATGCCTGCTGACGATTCAATCTTCAATTACCAAAGGCGAATGAAAAATCGTATTCCCGTGTTTAAAACTACAGAACACACAGGTGTGAACAAAAAAACCGGTAAAAACCATTCATTCTTTATGAACAAGCCTTCTGAGTATATGAAGCACATTATCGCCGACCCCAGACAGGCACCAAAAGTCACTGCCTTGCCCGATGAAACTACTGGCGAGCTGATTAGTCTACAGCAAGGTGAAAAATGGAGAAAGCATGAGATGTTCCAACACCCCATGCTTACTACCTCTGCTGGTCAAGATTTATGGATTGGAGACGTTGAAGAGATCCCTGGGACACATAGCCCTGGGACACATAGTTTTGGCCGCTGTTTTTTGTTAATCGCCCAGTTTTTTACCAAAAAACATAGTGATAAATATTTACCATACGCAAGAGGATACCAAGTAATTCCTGGTGTTAGTTTTAACAATGCTCTAGTTTCAGGTGCACCAATAAGTCAAAAGGATTTCGGCGTTTCTATTGATATGGTAGATATCCTTGTCGATCACGTAGGTCGTCATATTGATAAAACAGCGGAAAATTACCGAAAAGGGGGCTGCTATATTCAAAAAATAGACCAAAATGTATTTCATGTTGTCGATGATCAGTTGACTTCAAATCAGTTTGACTTGTGGTACGACAGATCGTTTTTCGAAAGATATAAGAGACGCAAACCCGACAATACGTTAATGAAAGTAATTAACGCGCCAGTTATTGCATTTTCCGATGATACCTCTGGAAACAGATCAAAACAAAACAATAAGTATGACAGTTTTTTGATGGTTCCAGCAGCAATGTCGTTTGAGGAGAGAAGTGCAAGGCAGAATCATTTTTTTATATGCACCTCGAATAAGAATTTGTCTGCGGTAGAGATGCTGCCACCGATTGTCGATGACTTATACTTGCTTGAAAAAGGAATCGAAATGTATACAGCCCAGCATGATCAGTATGTTCTTGTGGTCTCTCCCCTACTTTTTATTTCTGGTGATAATCCTCGTCATTCTCAACTTGCAATGCATAAGGGTACAAACTCGTCCCATTATTGTAGAAAATGCTTCCTCCCCACACCAGCTAATCCTAACAAAAGAAGGAAAGACAATCTTGTGGGCTTAGACTCTATTGTTCACGATGGCTATCCTAAGAGAACCAAGTCATTACTCAGACAGTTTTGCAATGCGCCAGTAGGAACCGAAGAGTATGATTTGGGTAACAGATTAAGTTGCTCCAAAAACGGCAGTGAAGAACTTTTGCGTTTGGAATCCTTTGATGCAACTTTAGATACTCCGGTTGAGCTACTTCATTGTGTGTCTCTTGGAGTGATGCGGTATTTGGTGACATTGTTGATTATATCCAACATATTGAACCAAGAGCAAAAAAATCGGATTCAATCTTGTTTAGACGATTATCGTGCATCAAAAGCTTTTTCAAGAACATTCAGAAATGAGATGCGTCATTGTGGCTCTTTTGTTGGTAGAGATTTTAAGCAGTTGATGCAAGTCCTTCCTCTGGTTCTGCGCACTGTTTTTGGATATGACAATAATAGACTGGAACCGGTCATCGCAAGTTTTGTTTGTCTGGGCCGTTTTTCTTCATTGATTTATGTACGCCAAGTACCGTCAAACAGTGATACTTATATTGATTATGTTAAGTACTCGTGTTCAGAATTGGTCTCTTCTCTTCTTGCATTGGATAATCATGTTATTGATTTGCATATCACTAACCCATCCAACATTTCACTGAAGCCAAAAGTACACCTCTTGACTCATCTTCATGAAGATATAATTCGGTTTGGGTGTGCATTACATTATGAAACCGAAAAAGGCGAACAGTTCAACAAGTTCATTCGCGAGCATTTGTTTCAAACCAATCGTCAGAGCACTTCTCGTGATGTAGCAGTACGATTTGGGAAGCAATTCATGTTTCGCTTTATTTACAACGGTGGCACCTTTTTAGTATCTACTAAGAAGCGAGGGGAGAAAAATAAGATACATCGAATACAGGCTGGATATCTTATTGCCAAATTAAAGGAAAATCACCCTGAATTCGATAAGCATTTTCTTGAAGGTCGACAAAATGAGGACTACAGCTCTGATTATATCCCTTCCACGTCTCTATGTAATGAGAAATCAGGTTTATTTAACGGAATAGGTGATAGGCTTTTTTTCGCAACTGTAAGAGTTGAAACAACTAAGTCTGGTAGAAGGAACGTTTATCATAAATTTGTTCAGCCTTACCTTCCAGCACCATGCCAACAAAGTGCTTTAAATGATATTATGCTACCTTTTGTACTTACGGTAGAAAAAAACGTTGTTTTCGAAGATCGTTTAACCGGTGAAATACCTTGGAATGATTCTTTTGAACTGATTGAGGTCCTTGACATGGAAACACCATTTCCTGCAATACCCGGAGGAAGGCTGATCAACGTTAGCAAGTTTGGTTCTTTCTGGTGCATGTTGAAGCATTTTCACATGTGTCATTCCCATTCTTCAATTGTAGCCTATTTTAGTGGCTACAAAAACCAAGTGGCTTCTAAAACATAAATAAAAAAAACTGTAAATAAGAATTAATTGAAGGATCACAATTGTTATTGTTAGTAATTTGTAACTACAACTTTATTTTTTATTTGCCCATCAACTATTGGCTGAACTTTGAACTTTATTTTTTTGATGCAAAAAACCTTCCAAATATGGATTTTTCTTAGTTGGTGTGTAAGGTGGTCTTACGTCGTCCTGGTCAACATAAGTATGTTGTTTGTCGTTTCAACGATATCGTTTGTAACGTAGACCTTGTCCGATACACCGTGGCTGAGAATCATTACAAGGTTATATCGCATCACATTTTCAAAGAACTGCTATACTCGAAGATGGGGAATGCGAGTAATCTTTAAGAAATATAGAAATAAAAATAAAAATAAACATGGACAAAATGATGTGAATGAATCTTAAACGCCGAGTAAAGGTCTGGGTGAGAATAAAAAAATTGGGACACCAGAATTGCTAAACAAATCTGCAATCGACACTTGTTCATTTTGTGAACAAAGTTGTTGGCCTGCAACAATGTCAGTAATAGATCGAAGAAGGGTTTGATGAATTACTTTATTGTTTTTGCCTGGGCTGCGGACGAAACCAAGGTGACTTATGAAAGGTTTTTCCAGATACCCAAAACAAAGGTAATGCTTTGACACGATGCGTGAAAATACATAACGTTTTATCGTTCCATCGTTGTATTATTATTTTAGTTTTATGCTATCGCTCTCGTTTAAATTTGAAATAAATTATTTTCTTTATAATAACTTGTTTTTGTTCATATATTAATGACAATGCAGATCTACCATAATGCGGGTAGCTTACCAGAAGTAATGATCACTAACAGAGTTTCAAGTGTTTGTGGTGCCTTGGATATTGTCTTTATAGAAGTCAGTAAGATGATTTGCGTTTCGAACATTATCGCTCAAAATGTCAAAGTCAATTTTTTTATAGAAAAAAAAATATGCTTTTAGCGAATCTTGTTGATCAGTGAATCCGGCCATCACCCTCATTTTTTCGCTATATGATCCAGCCAAATAAGCACCGTTTGTGACTGTGTTGTTCCATCCACCTAGGCGCCTGATTTGGTATTCACTTCTCTGGATAAGTCGGCTATCCTTGCTGCAGATCCACGATTAATATGTGTCTTTTTCTTATCAAATATTTGGGCGCCCTCTAATCCTCTGACTACTGCATTACGGTGGCAGGCATGAGTCCGTACTTTGGTTGTATCAGAGTCATATGATTTGAATAACCTTATTCTATACCAATTTTGAGAAGTTGCGAAATCAGGAAAAGGCTCGTTTTAAACATGAAATCTCCAGAATAAATACGAGCTAAAAAACATTAGGGTAAATCTCTACTCGGGTGCTACGGATACAGCCTGTCAGTTCAGTTCAAGGCAATTATTTCTGTTTGTTTTTTTTTGTCTTAATGTCATAACTAAAGCAGAGCACTTTCAGAATCCAAGTTCATCTGTAATATCGTAGATATCGAATGGTCTTTAAAAATAATCAAAGTAAAGATAACGTTTTATTAAGAGTTGAATGAGCTCGTATTTATACTTTTACGAAGCTGTGTCTAAGCTAATGGTAGATCCAATTGGGATTTACTATTCAATCGTTTATCCATTTGAATTGAATCAATGTTTTTCATGTATTCTCATTCGTTTATAGCAATCTTTCCATAGTTACGATCTCCAGTCTGTCTACTGTGATCTAATATTGGATTTCTATTGTTTCTATGATTCAATGCATCTGCGATACAACAAATTGTTTCAAAATCAGTCATTTCGGCATTTCCATTTGATTCTCCTCTTAACAAAAATTAGTGAGAAAACAAAAATGCCAATGCAGCACGTAAATTCTCCCCGTAATTTTTTGTCTTTTTAAGTAGAACTAAACAATTTTTAAGACTTGGTCCAAAAAGGTATAACCATCAGCTAAAGTCCTTTTTCCACAATCTTAAAACAATTGCTCTTAGATTCTCACTAAAACTGATTTTTTTTGAACTTGTGTCTTGTAAAAATCAGTGATTGCTACGATATATTGCTCTAGAGTTGATGTTTTTATCTTTTTTGGAGCTGTAGGAACTTTGGACTTTTTTGCGAGAGTCACGGCCCATTATATATAATTAAATAACCCTTTGTAAATACGCTGTCACGAGTTAGTGTATCAATAATAACGTATTTCTCTTCCGGATCATGTAAAAAGTAGTTACGTTTTGTACCACATACAATGCTTCTTTCCAGTTTGTTCTTTTCAGTGAATGTTTCGTTTGCCCAGTTTATAAATTCATTAGTCTTGGATGCATACGCCTTTTTTGTGGTGATTGGACGACAAGCTGTCAAAGTAAGGGATCTAGCCATGTTATAATGTACAGATCCATTTCCGTCGCTGGTAGAGCTATTGGCTCCACAGGAAGAGCTAGTTGAATTTTGAGCACGATACATCGATAAAAAGAGATATTATTAAAAAAAAAGATACTTTTATTTAGTTTTTACAAAAATAAAAAAAGTCTTTTATACTGTGTTCAAACCATATACATCGTTATTCTGACAAAGTAGTGAAGAATAGCGAGATTTATGCCAAATGTAAGAATCAAAATGGGCTTTTTTATTTACTTAGCCTGTTGATCTTAATTGGCCGAATTTCCTAAATAGCTGGGGACCGGTGGCTGTAACTGCAATAAGCGACCTGCAAATAAGTTCTGATTACACTCCACCGGCCGTTTTACCGTTTCCAACAAAAGATTTGGCTAAAGATTTTTACCGTTTTGCTAGTAGGGCCAATGCATTTGATCAAAGCAGAAAAGACCGACGTTCGTTTTGCCTAATCAAACCACGCGTTTCCAGTTTGTTTTGGTGCACAAATCATGGACTTAGGCAAATGCAACATTGTCGGAGATGGCTTTCTACGAGTATCACTTTCTCAATTTTATAAACGGAACAAAAACTCGTTTTTTACGTACCTGCCAAAAATCGTATGATTATAAAAGTCGACCCCCCTCCATAGTACTCATTTCGGTTTGTTATCTTTGCCTGCCGTCCAAGACTTTGCGTACTCTTTAAACTAAGTGGATTCTCTATTCTGTTGATAGTATTTTTGTTTACAGCACTCGTAAAACCTATTTACAATTACTCAAACCTTTAAACAAGCGTAGGATTACGTCAACACTCTTAGATTCGGAAATATGGCGCATGTTTGGAATAAAAAATGTTTTAAGATATTACCATAGTCTAAGGGACTGACATATTTTTCACAAAGCTTTTTCAGCCAGGTAGATCACCTAGTAATAACGGAAAACAAAAAATAATAACGATGTTTCCAAGACTGTCCCGATGATATTTGTATATGATGTCATTAAGAATTATGACGAAGTCAAATCGGTGTCATACTTTTGTTGGCCTCTGTACGTGCTTTTTCGCCGTCAAACGCGCGTTTCAGGATGTTCTGGTACAATGCTCGAGTTTTTTTAAGCGTGAAACAAACGTCAAAAACCTTCTTACACGTTTAAAATAATTGAATCAGTCATCAAAAGTCTTTAAAAATGTGTAATTTATTGTGGGTCATAGGTAATCGTAACTATACTACCCAAAAGTACAGAATCTTGTCCGATAACTGACCAGAGTTTATTAAGGCTTGGGATCCTGACAGATAATGGACCAGGGTTTACTACAGTCTTGGATAATGAAGGATAATGAACCGGAGGTTACAAAAGCGTTTGATCTTGACGGATAATGGACCAGAATTTACTAGAGCTTCGAATTTTGACGGATAATGGACTAGAGTTTACAAAAGCTTTTGATTTTGATGCATAATGGACCAGAGTTTAGCAGAACTTCGGATATTGAGGGATAATGGACCAGAGTTTACTAAAGCTTTGGATCTTGACTGATAATCGACCATAGTTTACTAGAGCTTCGGATTTGGACGGATAATGGACCAGAGTTTCTAATAAAGACTTCGTTCTAAATAGCCTGTGATCCTAAAACATATCAGTAGACGCTTTTATCTGCCATATAGTTTAGTCAGGTTTTTTTCAATCGTAAAAATGTTTGGAGTAAATCATTTAAAAATTAGAATGGGTAGATTTGATTACTCCAATCCATTATCCGTCAATTTAAAATACTTTACAATATTGAGGATATTATTATGAACTACCCACATTATGTAGAAGTACCCGGTTACTGCCAGATCAGATAGTCCTGGATCTGCCAATTTGGTTCCATTAATATGAGCTACTAAACTAAGCATTGAGTCAGTAGTTAAACGGTAGCCTAGTAATTGGCCGAAATCATTATACAGTATTTAAATAAAGATACCATTTGAAAGAAATAACCGAACTAATTAAGACAAATGTTTAAGAAGATAAAAGACAATGTTTATTTAATGGATTTGGATGGGTATTAATATGTTATGAATTGTAACTACAGTAACTGCGTTTATGCTGCGGATGAGGTTGACAAGAACCAAATACTAAACTGATAATGTAACGCATTCGCGAAACTATGTGTTGACGTATCAAACCAAGCAGAAATCAGTTTTAAATACCTTGGATCGGCAATTGAACGAGCTAATAACAGAAATTCGTAACCGCTTGCGGTAAACTGGTTAAGCACCCCAAAGTGAATCAGCTATTGAAATGTTTTTGTATCCAAATTGGCAATATCACCACCGTTAATTTTTGAGCACAAAATTGGAAACTGAAAATGTTCTAAGACTGCTAATTGGCTTAAATAAAAACACTTTGTGTAGTTTCTATATATAAAAAATAGACCTTCCTTTGAAGGCATAGCGTCATGCAATGAGCTGTTAATAGGAATTTGTGTGTAACTGACAGAACGTACTCATAAACATTTTATTTTAAAAAGGAATCTGTGTGATACAAAGTACTTTAGAAAAAAAAGTTTTCTATTGCCCAGTAAGAGCCAAATTTAAAAAGATTGATGAAATAGGTTCCTTCACTTCGACCATGAGCGTTCAATACTGTCTGAACTTCTAGTTGATCCAGTGGAACCAACACTTCGTTTTGAATGAAAGTCAAGGAGATGTAGCCTCCTTCTAAATTCGTACGAGAACATTCGCCACGTAACACGTTCGGTCGACATAATACGCCAACAAAATATTCCTGTTCATTTAGATACAAAGAAGTGTTGTCACTATTCGTAGCTCTGAAGAAAGCAGAGGAACCTTCGCCAATATTTTTGGGGTCATTGTTACAGTGACGCACAAAACTGTTCCAATGTTGTAAAAATATTTTCTTGAGTCGTTATAACAGTAATTGTCGATCTCCATTATATCAGCAAGTTATACCCGGATCAAAAGAGAAAATCATGGGCTTTCTTACCATATATATGATGTAACACAAAAACCAGAAAAAAGTACCAAGAGTTTTAGTTTGATCCCGACATTGGGACAGTTTTGTGAGTGTTCAAATAACGCGAAAAAATTAAAACCACAACTTTAACACGATATACAAATGTGAAACAAAGACGCCTAAATGGCCCATAACGCTCTACCAAACAGAAAAAGTTATTTTTACTAACTTAAAATTACAAATTCCTGTATGAAAGGAATCTCGGACAATACATGCAATTCAGCCATCACCTTACTTCAATCAGGCTTATCAGCGCGTGATATCGATACACAATTGAGTGTCAGCAGGTCTACCATTTTCAGAATAAGCAAGGAATGTTACACAGTCTTAACAAAATCAAAAGGCGGACGTCCAAAGTTACTATCTGAAAAAGATGAGTCCTATCGTGTACAATAAATGTCACGTAAACGCGTCCCGAACGCAGTGAAGGTTGGGAAGAGTATTGAATTGAATCTGGGTATCGAGTGTAACCCAGAAACAATTCGCCGAACACTTCGCAAACACGGTCTAGGGGCAATTGAGAAACCAAAAAAAAAACTTTATTATCGGTTAAAAACATCAAGGCTACACTAAACTGGTGTAATAAGCACAAGGATTGGACACTAGACAATTGAAAACGTGTTATTTGGTCAGATGAAATAAAAATCAACCGATTTAACTCCGATGGGCGCCAGTGGGCATCGAAAAGATCCGGAGATGATTTTCGTAATCATCATGTGAAGCTTACTGTAAATCATGGCCGAGGAAATATCATGTCATCGAGTGCTATAACTAATGCCGGAGTTCGGTGGATGTGCAAAATTGACGGAAAGATGGAACAACATTTGTACCACATTACTTTGCCGGATGAATTCGAAAAACAATTGAGGATAGTTTGGATGATCTTGGTTTACACCGGGAACAGATCATATTCCCACAAGACAACGATCCGAAACATACTTCCAAATCAGTAAAGCGGTACTTAAATGAGCAATCATATGAAGTTATGGCTTGGCCGGCTCAGTCACACAATCAAAATCGGATTGAAAAAATCTGATCTCTCTTGAAAACGAAGTTAAACGATTACGAAACAGCGCCCAAACGAAGGAATGAGCTATACGAACATGTTGTTAATATTTGGTATTACCAAATTAAAAAAGAAGACTGCCAAAACGTAATTGAAAGTACTGTATAATCACTTTAAATTCAGACAAATAAAAATTATTTTCAGACAAACTGAAAAAAAATTTAAGACTAAAAAATATTATTTTCAGAAAGCGGTAAAATCATTTGCAAATTATTTAAGAAAAATAATTCAGACAGACTTTTTCATCTTCTAAATTTTAAAGTTTCTTTTTACATAACAATAGTCAAAATGCAAGTAGAAGATTACAACAAAGCAAACGAGATTGTAATGAGGGAACCTTATTTCGAAGATGTCATCGATGAGATAAATGTAGATGAGGACCCTGCCACAACTTTTGGCAAACTTATTCTATTGGCTGACGACTCGACTGTACCTCAGCAAATCTCGATAGATAATGAGATAGAAGAGGAAAGTGTATCGGAGGCAATCGAGAATGATGTCAATAGTAATATCAGCCTACGAACACCTCAAACAACTGACTATAAGGCGTATGGGCCTGATAATATCAGAATGTTTCTTCCGCTTATGCAAAAAGAAGGCCCCAGTGTTGCCAAACATGCTTAAACTTGTTTTTTACCTCGTTCTATGGCCTATAAAATATTAAAACAGTGGAATGAAAGTGACGGGACCGTGATTCCTATCGGCTGTTTAAGGAAGTCTTCCAAAATAGGAGGGGCAAAACGAGCAAACAGTTGTAAGATCACGGCACAGCAAACTGATTTTCTTGCCGAGCTAGTAGACAAAAATCCTTGTATTACTACTGACATGGCAAGAGAGAAGCTTTATTCTTCTTTCGAAGGATTTAGCATTTGCCAAAGTTGGTTGCGAAAACATATGGTTGAAAAGATTCGACTTTCATTAAAAGACTCGCATGTCTATACGATGGAAAGAGATGCCAAGAGAACACTTGATCTTCGTTTTAACGTCATTACCGCTTGGAAAGCAGCTGGGGTGGACTTTTAAACCAATTGCGTATTTATGGATGAGGCCGGTTTTGATGCGCAACAGATCAGAAGTAAAGCCGTGCCCGTCAAGGGAACACCTGCAATCGTTTCTGTTCCAACCCAAAAGGGCATTAACTTAATCATTATTGGGTATATATCGCCTTTCGGAACCATCAATCTTTCCAAGGTAGAGCCTTTGCAGCCAGCTGATGTAGCTAAGATCGAAAAAGAGTTTCCTTTACCCAGACACCAAAAAAAGAAAGGGTAAAACCGATGACACAAAAATGGAAAAGCCAAAAAAGGGTACGACTGCGTACCATGTGGTAACCTTTGTTCGAAATGTCATGAATGTCCTGGACAGACGCAACTAGCATGGATTTTATATCGTCATGCATAATTGTAGAATTCATTATTCCTATTATGTTGCTGATGCAATCGAAAGTAAAGGCTATAAGCCTTTGTTTATGTCCCCATATTCACCATTTTTGAATCCTATTGAGGAGTGCTATTCCAAGATCAAGAAGCACATCAAAAGAAATACGCTTTCCACTTTGGACACTTTAACTCCAAGAGTCAAAGCAGCCTGTGAGACTATTATCACGGAAGATTGTAATGGTTGGATACGGCACTCTGAAACGTACTGGGATAAATGTCTTAAGAAAGAATCAAAGTTAGTTTAAACTTTTACTTGTTTGAATTTTTATTATCATATTTCTGAATATAATTTGGCTTGTGTGACATACCTAAGGGGGGGAGGAGAAAAAAAAGGAGAGAAACGAATAAAATTAAGAAATTGATGACATAATTGAATTATCGAGTTATTTAATATAATAAATGTGTGTGAACATAAAAGTGGCAAGTTTTTCACAGCATAAAGATAGGGGACAAAATATGGTTTATCATTTAGATTGCATACGGCATAAGAAGGCTTAGATTGTAAATAAGGCATAGGTGTTGAAAAAATGTAGCATAGGATGGCATAGAGTCGACGTGAGGTTTAA
>JAEPRD010000322.1:0-16053 GCA_016758985.1 Mucor saturninus | reverse complement strand
TACGTGCACACCCACACCGCCAATCCCTTTCCGCAAGAGACAGTTTCACCGGATAATAAGGTCACTTTAATCCCTCATTTCAATAACAAGCAAGACGATCAAGTACCCTCACCGAAGCCGACAACCCTCGGCCCACTTCCCGAGTGAGCGAATTTACCTAGCAACAATGTTGAAGAAAAAAAATGGGGGGAAGAGAAAAAAAATGGGGGAACAGAAAAAAAAACGGGGGTGGTGAATAAGGGAATGAGGAATGGGGAATGGGGAAGGAGTCTGAAAAAAAAAGGGAAAGTCAAGGAAGGGAGATGGACATGAGTAGGAATGGGAAGGGACATGTGAAGGAATGGTGATGGAATGGTGGAGTAATGGGAAAAGAATAGGGAAAGAATAGGGAAAGAATAAGGAAAGAATAGAAAAGAATAGGGAAAGAATAGTGAAAAACGCGAAAAAAAGAAATAAAGGAAGGTTGAAACGACTGTTATTGCTGCGCCAATGTTATTACATAAGATATGTTTTAAGGACTAATATTTTTTGTACTACCACAAGTCTATGCCACGCACAAAAAATTAAATAAACTCCTTGAAACGAATTTCAAAGAATCTAAGTTAGGTTTAATTTGTTCAATCAAATTAGGTAGGTAAGAGTTCAGGTCTAATGGTTTTATAATGATGCGACTATATCAAGTTTTGTGCTTTAAATTAAGTCATGATTCGAAAGTATGATAATCCATTGAAGGTGTTCTTTGTTTGCTTTGATCAGATCATCTAAAAAGCTTTTTTTTTCATTACAAAATTACCATAAAAGATGACAGAATCTCCGAAGTCAAATTCTTAGAACGTTCAGCACATAGTTTTAATTCTCCGCCAAAAAAACCACAACGAATCTTTCCATTACCTAGAAATAAAAAACTACATATACCTTTCATGCAGAAAAAATAATTCCGTTGTTAAGCAGATTCATTTCATTTCTGAGTAGAAAGAAAACTCCCACACACACCTTGTCATGCAGGATTATGTAAGCAAAATAATTGACAGGGTCCATTAAATTTCAGTATGATAACTGAGTAGAAAAAAAAACTACAATCTCAAGCGGTTGAAAAGCCATGTTTAATATTAAGACTCTACAAATCAATAGCACACTTTCAAATTGAGATGAACTGTAAATTTTATTTTTATAGTGACCTAAGCTACTAATATTAAACGGTATGTTTTTGACAGTTGCTCCATGTCACAAAACTTATAATAGTTAATTAGACGAATATTTTTTTGAAAAGTATATATAATAGTGATGTGGTTTGAGGTAAGTAAATTATAAGGCCGTTTATGAAGAATTTGAAACTGTTTATAAGATGTCTTTATTATGAAATAAAACGAACAAGTATTTATATAAAAAAGAATATCTGCTGTGCCACTATCTTTAGTGTATCTTTGAAGCTGTTATCATTTTCCCAGTGTATATCCTGTTACCTTTAAATGCTTATTTTGTAAATATGTTACACTTGGAAGTACTGTCATCGTAGACACATTGTACTTCCATCTCTTCAGTAAGCCTTAGTCACTGGGTTCTTGTAACTTTGTGATATGATAGTACTAACTATCTAACATTAGTAATTTATTTCTAAATTATTCTAAATGTATTAATGTCATAAATATGGATTTATATAATGTAGCAATAATATAGCAGATCACCACAAATAGCATTCAGTTGACATGGTATCACCATGACTTAGGGTAAAAAAAAAATTTACTTAAACCGAGTATTTGCAAACGAAAGTGGTTGTCATGAACCGCCTAGGTTTCAGTTGCATATGAGCATGCAAAATGTCTCAGATCATTATTGAAACCAAGCTAGCTCATTGTGCTTGTCCCACCTGTCCCCTGTTCTCTGTCTTCTGTCACACATATCACTGTCAAACATTACTATTGTGTCCTGTATAACTTCTCTGTTCTAAATAATGTATCTCCGTTATCCCTTGTCCTTGTAAAACCCATTTAACATCCGTTTCCTTTGTACCTCTGCCTTTGAACTCCCTTGTAAAACCTTAATAATATCAGACCATGTTATCCTCTGTATCTATCCCCGAAATTATCTGTATCTATTCCCGCTACCCCAAAGATGTCCCAAACTCAATATGACTAATAATCTGTCTCTGTAAATCTGATCCCCGAACCATTGTTTACCCGACCTGTCAATTAATATAAATAACAGCATGTTTATTTATTCTTATTTCTGCATTCAAGATCTTATCTATTTTTCCCTGCTTCTTTGAATAAACCTTTTTCTACCTTCATTTCCTATTTATTTATATATTAATACTAATATATATATAATTCCTGTTTGTCTTCGTCCTCGCCTAAATAATCATTCTGTTCTGCTCTTGCCCCGCTCCGCTCCTGACAGTGGTGTATCACAAGACTATCTCCCCATAGTAACAGCTACTATAGTGTAAATACGGAGCATATAAGAATCACCGATACAACAAATAAGAATCACTGACTTAACAAACATGAGGAAATAGTATATATACGAGAACAAATTTAGCATTTAATAAAGGATTGTCTTATATTGGATTGAAATTATTGTCTCTTAGACATCGGATATTACAGAAAGGTCAAATGGTCGTCTGAGGGTGGACATACATTCAAATCTGGGTGTATATACTTGTGCACGAGTACCCGTTCAATTTTAGTCAAGAAACAAGGTAGCACAATAACCTAACTTCATTTACTTAAAAAGAGTAGAGAACTATAGATGCCAATCATTTTGAGTTAATGCGTAGCCCAAAACTATAAACGCTTTACTTCCATCTATTAACGTACAGAAATAGAGGATCTGTCTGTGGAGAAGGACTTACCCAATGGAGTACATATAAATTCAGATGTAAAATCTATAATTCCCGCAACTATTGCATCTACCTGAAGATGAGGGGAAATACTTACGCCCATTGTGTAAGTAAAAATTGAGATCTCAACCATTAAATATTCCTCCTTCATTCTGTTTAACGATAGGGGGTAACCATCCGTTCAGGAGTGTACACTTAACTACTGGAGTAATGAAACCGGAGTACCCTCACTATAAATGGAAGCATAGTAGTTTTATCACCAATTTACTGTTTATTACTGCTTTTTCCACCCTACGCATAACTAAATATATTGGTGGATGTGAGCTTGTGGAACTACCAAACGGGGGTTTGGCACCAATATTTTTGGCAGTTTTTTCCATCATGCCAGTAACAAATACACTACTTTTGTTGGTAGTATTTAACCCTTTAGACCAAATAATCTCTAATTTTGTTGGTGTTAATATCACTTTTTGGTCAAATACACACTAATTTAATTGGAATCATTCACCCTCAAGGTGTTTGTTTCGCACTAATGAAATAATATCACCATGATACTATTGGATACAATTTTATGCGGTAAGCAAATTTGATGTAAATAAGCGATTTACGATTGGTAGATTTTATTAAAAAATGCTAAAAAGGGGTGCCTAGATGCTACAATACTCCCAAAATTGGTGAATAAAACTACCAATTTATTGAAAATTGGTGGATAAAACTACCAATTTATTGAAAATTGGTAGTTAAAACTACCAATTAGTTCAAAAAAATTTGAGTAAACTCATATAACTGGCCTGTATCATATTTTGCTTTATTAATTTTTTAAAAAAGAATGTATTTGGTTGGAATGATCATCAATTATAATATTGTGTGCTATTATGGTTTTCAGCCCCCCCCCTCTATTTTTTTTTCTGTGTGGAATGTACATTGATTGGAATGCTGGTCTCTAATAATTACGGCAGGTAATGATATGTAAATTTTTTATGAAACCAAAAAAGAGCACCTTAACACATATGAAAAGACTATCGGAACTTGCATAATATACAGCCAAAGTGTACGTTTTGTAGATAAAGCGAAGCCTAAAACACACTATAAAATTAATATTATAACAATAGCATCAAGGATGTTTAAATTACATTTGTTCTGACTTAAGCCAAATTCACAGATACAGCTGTAAAAAGGACTATCCATTTGAGCATCCGGTTTGGTTGTGAGGCTGGGTAACTGCATAAAAAACATTGATTAGTTTGGGGAGTGAGAAAGAAAACCTTTTACCTTTAAGCAAAACAACTTGTGGATTCATCACATTTTGTACGTTTCAAGACACAAATAAATAAATTAACAAAAAAAAAAAAAACAGAAAGAAAAAGAAAGATAAATTGATGGCAAAAGAATCCTTAAATATATATAAAAAAAAAAGAAGAATGTTACATATTTCTGCTACGTCTACTGTTAGTAGACGCCGTTTGTATTTCAAGTTCTTCCACAGGAACCTCTGGAATGGGAGCAACCCCAGTCTAATTTTACAGTAAAATACGTGAGATTTAACATTGTTGGAAACAAAAAAAAAAAAAAAAAAAAAAAAAAAAGTATCGCACTACCACCCCTTTAACGTTTGCGGGGTTATTGTACCCCTTTTATAAAAATTAGTGGAAAAAAAGCCGGAGTGCATATCATACACTAATTCTTGATGTCGAAAAAAAAAACAAAAAAAATCAAATGGCCGTAACTCTTCCAAAATTTAAAATACTAGCATTTTAAAAGTTTCTTTACATTGTGGAAAGTATTTTTTAAGAGTCTATAAGTTTTTATTTTTTTTTTTCTTCACTTTTATTTTTCTAAGTAAAAAAGTAACAAGTGAACAAGGACTTGATGAGAAATATGATTGGTTAAATAAAATAAATTAGTGAATTTAAAGGGGGGCTAGGTCACAACTGCTATACTTTGGTCCATAGTGCCTAAAATCTAAAAATGGCCTGATACATCTCATTTATCTTAACCGGCTAAGCATTTATCTATAACTATTAAATCAATCATTTGCGTTAAAACAACAACTAAACCGAGTCTCCAAAACTAACACTATGGCGGAAAATCTGTTGACGATTCCAACAAATTTGTTGACAAAATCAACAAGTGCTACTGCCAAATAGTTGTTTGAGAAATAGCTGGTATCGATTTGTTTACTAACAAGTTTGTTGACAAAATCAACAAGTCTTGTTGATTATTTCAACAAACTTGTTGGATGTAACTTCGTTGGTTTTGCAAACAAATTTGTTGATTTTACAAACAAGTCTTGTTGAACTATTTAACACCTTTGTTGATTTTACATATAAGTCTTGTTGAACATTCAACAACTTTGTTGATCTTACAAACAATTCTTGTTGAACCTTTCAACAACTTTGTTTGATTTATAAACAATATTTGTTGGAAAGTCTAACAACTTTGTTGGTGTTTTAAACCAATGTTGTTGCGCTTTTTCATATTTTCATTCGTAAAACGGTATAAATCCACCAATGGTTTTTGATTTCTTTATCATTCAGTCATCATTTTGTATAAAACACATGATAAATTATTAATTAGATTTTATTATTGTCTGTACAATGGCTATTGAGAAGCAGAAATATCTTTAATGATTTTAAGGAAAAGAGTCTTTTTCAACATTCGTTTTATAGACGGCATAACCATAAATAGGGCACTAATACACATTTAATAAAGTTTACAGTCTTTCGCACCCGACATCGAAAGAAACATAAAACCAAGAAAGAGTGCTTCATATGAATGTATTGATCCTCTAAAAAACAAAATTAGAAACACAAAGAAGCAATTTAGAGTAATCTCAACCTTACTTTGACCCTACATCATAAACAGGCGTACCGTTAGTCCTAAAAAATGATGAACAGATATTTAGCGATTATTAAAAAGATATATAAGTTCAAAAGACATACCATAACATCTGCAAATAAAGAGTTTTCTAATTTAGAGAAATAATAGAGGTGGTCCACATTAGTCTTTTGATTTAGGAAGTATGTAAGAAAACTTACAGCTTTATCTAAAGTACCACTTCCTTTTTTTAAAAGAGATAAAGGAGTGTAGTAGCAGCCTACATAAAGAGCAAAAGCTACTCCTAGACTACCTGAATGAGGAGCGTTGTTAGTTATGTACAGTAGTCGCTCGATTTAAGGGTGACCAGAAATTTCGGAAATCTCACCCTTAAATAGAAAATACCCTTATATCAAAAATCGTCACTACTCTTTAAAAACAGTCGCCAGGTACCAGCTGCTGTTACATTTTGACTATCTTATATAATAAAACTTTGGATACACTTTGTCAATCCTTGCATATCTTTATTTTATTCGATATGAGTAATACACGTTTACGTCTTACAATTTCCCAAAAAATTGAAATTTTAGATCAGTTTGGAATGGGAAACACCAATCAGATAGAGCTCGGAAAATGGGCACAAAAAAAGTTTGATTTAATAAAACCTCTTTTACAACAAACTGTGTCAAACATCCTCAACAATGCCGATCAGTTGTATTTTAACATTGTTGTTATCAAGAATAGCAAGAGTTTGAAGCTACCCAAGTATCCTCAACATGACGAAGAAGTGGGAAAATTCGTGAGCCATATGAATGACTGCAGCATACCAGTAAACCGTGCCTGTATCATCGAGTATGTCAAGCGTATCGCTCGTTCAAAGTACTCCATCACTGAAGATATCACCTTTTCTGATGGATGGCTTTCCAAGGTTTTTAAACGCCTTGGTTTAAAATGTAGACCCACCCATGGTGAATGTGCCTCTGTTGATGTCAATTCCAAAAGCATTCAAGACCATCTTGAAAAGATTCGGGAAGAATTGACAGATTATCCTCTTGCTGATATTATGAACTTTGACGAGACCGGGTTGTACTACAATCAACCACCAAGAAGAACAATTTGCTCACAACCACTTGGTGGGTTGAAGAAGAGTAAGACCCGTGTGACTGTGGGGTTAGTTTGCAATGCGGATGGTACCTACAAAGGCCATCCCATTGTCATTGGGCATTTCAAAAGCCCTCGTTGCTTCAAGGAGAACCCAAAAATGCTATCAATGACAGCTATTGGTACCCGTCGTTACGTGGAGTATCACCACTCGCCCAAGGCTTGGATGACCACTGAGATCTTCTCGGCTTACATCAAAAAATTAGATATTGCTTTTGGTCGAGAGGGTAGAAAAGTGGCTCTTCTTTTGGACAATGCCTCAGTGCATAAGTTGAAGTTCAAGTCGGTGAACATAAAGTTGGTGTTTCTTCCTGCTAACACGACGAGTATGTTGCAAGCTCTCGATGCAGGTAGACAAAATAAATAAGGATGCTGTTTTTTAAGTCGAAGTACTAATTTTATTTCACTTTATTTAGGAATTATCGCCAACTTTAAGTCTTACTTTCGTTCTCAACAGTACATGAGAAGTCTCGATTTGTTCGCCAGCAAACAGTTATATAACTTGGATGTTTACAACATGAATCAGGTGCAAGCCATGTTTTTCTTGGCCAATGCTTCGTTAAAGGTGACGCCTGAGACAATAAAGAATTGTTGGAGGAATACCAACATTTTGGGATTCAAAGAACATTCTGACGCGTTGGCTTTGCCACCCACTATTCCCTTGCCTCTGGAAGACAACGTTGTCCAGGAGATCAACAATCTGTTGCCTGATCTTCCTGGTAATTCAGACAACGAGATAACTGATGTCAGTCAGCTGGATCTGGATTCTGACGAGATGTTTATCATCGATGATGAGGAGATCGTGATGAACGGAGAGGGGGAGATCCCAATGATACCTGAACAGGAGATATACGTCGATATCAATGATTGTAAAAAACGGTTGAGGGAAGCTTATGAGACGATTCTGGCCTTGGATGTGCCTTTGGATGACTTGGACAATCAGTTCCATAGACGTGTTAGAATGAGATTGGCTGAATCTCGTGCTGAAGTAGAAAATTTGAAAGAACAAGCTGATATTCGTTGCTTTTTCCAATAAAAAAATTATTATTCCTGTCACAAATGACTTTAAAAAATGATGATTTGTTACTGATATTTGTTTTTTTTCGACTGGGCACCAAAAAAAAAAAAAAAAAAAAAAAACTGATAAAAAACCCAAATATGGTAAGAACCCGTTCGATTTAAGGGTATGGGGAATTGGGATCTCACCCTTAAATAGAATAGAGATTTAGTGGTGTTAATGCTGGGGACGGAAGCTGTTTTTCAAAAATTCACCCTTAAATAGAAAATACCCTTAAATCGAACACCCTTAAATCGAGCGACTACTGTTCAAATTACGACGGATCAAGCTATACGGAGGATGATTCAAAGTAAAACTGTGGCTTTGTTACCTCCTCCACCTCCCTCAAGAGTGCAACATCAATCAATGTCACTCGGAGCACAGCTTCCGGTACCTGTTATTGATCCAAATATTCTATTTTCTTCAGGTAACTTACAGCAAGGAGCACATAGAACATGTGCTGTTTGTAAAATTGCTGGATGCAAAGGTACAAATATGCATAATCGTTGTTTAAAAAAGTGTGGCGTTTGTAAACTTGAGAGCTATAATGGAAGATACAGAAAGCGTACCTACCAAAATCCCTCTTTTACATAATTTTAAGCCTTAGCCATCTGTATTTTTCCTCTATTAAAATTTGAAGTATTGCTGACATTCATTCAGTAAAAAAGCCATTTAATAATGTATTGCTATAAAAATCTCGCTCCGAGATTTTCAATAATTGGTTTTTTTTCTGGGATAATTAATTATAAATTTAAGATATCCCCAGACATGCTTACAGGGCCATGATTATAGATCCAGAACCCTATTTGAGCGGAGTCTCAAATTTGAAGAAATGGATTACGTAAAACTTGCTAGTCTTTTTTATAACGCGGCCGATATTTCAAAGAAGAATATTTTTTTTATGGGCTAAAAAAATTCGGACGTCATCATTTTTTCGCAGGCAATTAATTTTTTTTTTAAAAAACAAAGCGTTTTTTTTTTTACTATTTTTTCTTTACACCAGTCAGTATACAGAAATGCTCGCAGTCAGTTTTTTTGACGAGTAAGTATAAGAAAATAACAATGATGATCATAAATTTTAAGATTCTAATGTCAACATTGTGTAGGTTATGTTTAGAATTAAAGCAACAGGCCCTCCTTCTGTTGTTTTTCGTTTGGTGTTTTGCGAAGTCAGTCCTTCTTTTCTTTCGGAAGAGATTCACTTCCTGGTTTACTTCTGTTTGGCCTGCTCCCGTAGTCCGGCTTGTCGATGTCGACATTATGGGAATCCCTCAGGGTATTGGCGTGGACCTTATCTTTGCGATTGAGCAACTGTCAATCGGTTCTTCGCCTCCTGTCGAAGTAGCCTCGTCTTGTCTTGTTGCTTGTCCTGGGCCTCCCAGTGAGGTTACCAATCCTCCCGTTCGTCTGCCTTCTCTTCCTCCTTCGGAGAAAAAAGGTTGGGGATGTTACATGTTGGATTGCGTTTGTGTTACTGGCTTGCCCTGTCTTGGCCGTGGTCAGATACCCCTCTCCACAGGCCATACCAACAAGATTCTGCAGTCCCCTTGTTTGCTTTGGTTGGTGATGCCATCAGCCACGCATGGTTACAAGAACATGCGTCTGATCTTGTTTTGTCTGCGGTTTCTTCCCCATCAGGGGATAACGCAGCTATGGCGGTTTCTTCCTCGTATGAGGATAACGCTGCTTTTGCGGTTTCTTCCCTTTATAGGGATAACGCATATTCAGTGGTTTCTTCCCTTTATAGGGATAACACTGACTCAACGGTTTCTTTCTCGTATGAGAATAACGTTGCTGATGTCGTTTCTTCCTCTTCTAAGGATAACACATCCCCTGCGGTTTCTTCCCACTTTAGGGATAACGCAGATGAAGCGGTTTCTGCCTCATCTGAGGATAACGCTTTTCCAGCGGTTTCTTTCTCAGCCGAGAATAACGCTGATGATGCGGTTTCTTCCTCTGCTGAGGATAACGCATTCCCTGCGGTTTCTTCCCTCTTTAGGGATAACGCAGAAGAAGCGGTTTCTTTCTCATCTGAGGATAACGCTTTTCCAGCGGTTTCTTTCTCTTCTGAGAATAACGCTGAAGATGTGGTTTCTTCCTTTCCTAAGGATAACGCATGCCCTGCGGTTCCTTTCCTTTTCTGGAATGGCGCAGAAGAAGCGGTTTCGTCCCCCCTTGGGGATAACGCTTGTAGCTCGATTGCTAGCGGTGATTCGGCTGTCTCTCGTCCTTCTTTCTGCTCGTTGCCAGAAACGAAAGTGTCGTTTTTCATCCCGCCGACCTTGCTTTCTCCTCTGGGTCCCGACGATGATCCTTGCCCGTTTGCGCCTGTGGTCTCATCTCGACCAGTCGAGAGTAAAACGTCCGTTTTCTCTCCCGGTGAAAGTACGTCTTCTTCTTGCGGTCGCGTAATCGCGACACCTAAAGGTGCTCGATTATTAAGACGAAGACATCTAACCACGTCGACGGCTTTAACGGGCCAAAAACAAAAAAAAGGTATGGACTTGGAGAAGGATATGAGGATTATATTGGAACAGTATTAACATTATGTTATGTATTCATTTGAAGAAGAACAAGGAACGAAACGTCTTTGCAATTTTAAAGATCGTACGGACGAGGAATAGTTGATCTTTTTTTTTTGTAAAAAATAAAAAAACCCTTACATCTTTTGGGATTTAATCAAACATGATTTATGATACTTGTACGCCTTTACTTAGATAACTACCATATTGGTTGGAAAACTAGTATTATGTGGTTTGGTGTATCACATGGTTGATAAAGTGAATGTTTTAGAAGACGTCTGGTTGCCATGCCAAGGTCTTGAAAAACATGATCAGCTTGACCATGGATAAAGAAAATGTTCATAAATTTAGACGGTCACTCCATGTTCTCCTGCTAAAAAAATAGAGTCAGTGGACGATTTATCCAAAAGAATAGGACCACTTGATAGTAAGATTGTTATTATGGAATGTATTTGATATCATTCATAAGTTTGGCGTCATAGGTAAGGAGACCTTGAGAAGAAATTGAGGATAAGCTTAGACAACAAATGTTATTTCAAGGTCATCCGTGTTGGCAGTTATGGTAATAATAAATATTCAGTACTTGTTGTTTGCTGTACTGATATGTATCCATCAATCTCACACACCATTCAGCTGCTCTTTACAGGACTAAAATGTATACCCACTTCTTGAGATAGCCATCAACATTTTTTCTGGTTTGGAAAATTATTTTCTTTTTGGTTGTTCCTATATAGATAATTAAATTAACATATACATCACTTACGCACCCGTAGACTCTTTAGATTTGAAGTATACTAGCGTTTCACTTAATTATTCTAGATCCTTGAAGAAAAACGTAGGGCAGAGCAGAAAAGTGTGTTTCCAACGCAAGTGTTACAAATTCTTATGTCCCACAAGAATGACAATATAAAAGGTATTTGGAATACTTTTTGCAAGGTAGAAGCTCATAAAAAAACGTTTTGCCAGCAGAAGATAAATAAACATTTGTCAACTTATTACGGCAGGTAGAATCTTGCAGATTTTCGATAACCTACTGAAGACTCAAATACTGAGATTGCTAGATGACGATGAAGAGGGTATTAAAAAACACCAAAGGATGTTTAAAAAAGCTGTAATCAATGGAATATGAAGTAATAACTTGAATTCAGTTGATTTCTCAGCGAGGTTATCTTAGGATTGCTTCACAGTAAGATCTGATTCATAACTTCTTATGGTATTCTAATTATCAATTTGGCCTATCATGGGCTTTATTCTATATAGGCTGAGAGAATCCATATTTATTAGGATATGAAGGAATATAGTTGTGTTATTCTTTGGTATTTGAACAATAATCTCAAAAGTGTTGCACCAAACATCAATCTGGTACCCCCAAATTCCTTCAGGGACCTTGAATAAACTTTTTGAATAACAGTCTATCTTGTTTGCAGTTTCAAGTAAAGTGGTTACTATGTTCAACCGGTCGTTACTTTACTTCCTATGGTGGTGGCTTATATGAACATAATTTCGTACTGGAATAGGAAAAGATCGTTCAAAATACCTCTTAAAAACTAACGTTTCAGAAAAATGTTTTTAACGTACATAACTATGACCGCAAATGTTGGCTGTCTTACCATTTTTTTTTTTTTTTGGATTTGGTAAATGAAGTATGGACTCTCTGTATTCGATGTCACCTTCGTTCTTACTATTTTGAAACGGTAATTATGGTTGATCTGCCAACCGATGTTACATCTCTTTAACGGTGTATATTTTTAGGTCCAATATGTCATGTTCAAAGGAATATTCTTTGAAGTGAGGTGTAATTTTTTTTAACACTAGAATCAAAGCTACTCCTTCTCCATTCGAAAGTTGACAATGTCAACGGTACTTATAAAAGTTAGTTTTTAAAGACATTCGTTGGTAATGAGAAATACCGATGACCAAAAAAAAAAAAAAAAAAAAAAAAAACCACAAGGACCAACAATCATGCGGCGTAAGTATTATATTTTCCCCCCGGAATTGACGTGACCTCTTTTCTTGGTAAATAAAAAAATTCAATAGACACGCGGCAATGTTTTGTTATTTGTTTACAACTTCTTCCAAAATGTTCTTAATCTTGATCATTGATGAATAAGTATAACAAATGAAGCAGACATGTCGACATTAAGAAAAATTCTAACGGAGCATTTCAAACAGATTTATGTTTGCTGCTGAGATATTCGCTCTTCTCTTTGCTTCCTTGCCTTGGGTTTTAGGAAAAGCCATCCTCCTTTGGTTGTGGGAAGTTCTTCTGCGTTTCTTTTCTCTGGCTGTTTCTTTTGCACGTCCTGGACATTTGGGACTATTTACGGAGTATAAAGATGAGTTTGGACCACCATCACAAACCGTCATCATCAAGCCCGTTGTTGTTGCGTTGCCTTCTCCTGTGTTCGTTTCGACAGTTGATGTCAATCCTCTTCGTGTCCCTCCGCCTGCTTGTCGTCCCGGGACGATCCTTGAGATGCTCCGTTGCTCTTTTCCTGGTTGTTCGTGCTTTCTTGGTGCGCCATGTTTAAGTTTGGCTCGAGAAACAACTGTCCTTCGTCCTTCCTCTGCTTCCCCTGTTCTTTCTGGTTGTGAGGCCATAACGAAAGCTTGGCTTCTTGCCAATTCTTCCTTGTCTTCTTCTCCGTCTGGTGGTCCGGTTGCTTCGGTGTTTGGCTCTCCTGTTGTCCCCTCTTTGGAGGAAATGGATATTTGCTTGGCTTCCCCTTTGGTGTCTGTGGCACCTCGCGTGTCAATTCCCGTCTCTGGCTCGGCCGTTTCTTCTGCTGCTTGCTTGTCTTCTGCCACTACTTCAACCGTAGTGGCATCCACTCTCTCTGTACCTTCCTCAGGTAATAAAACTACCTCTGGTTCTCCTTCCTGCTCTTCTCCTACGTCTCTTGCTGCAGAGGTGTCTTCTTCTCCCTCTCCCACTCGTGTGATTGCGGCGCCTAAAGGTGTCCGCTCTCACCGAGTTAGGGAGCAGGCGGAGTTGAAGACCCTCTCAGCTACTCCCTCCTTAAAAGGTATATGAAGATAACACTAAAGTTGTCTCAAACATTTGACTAAATTTTTGGTAACATCATTTTTTAATTTAATAGGCGATAAGGGATTAAAACGTCTTTCTGTCTTTGCCGACAGACAAGATGGAAAATAAACTTTCCGTTTTTTCTCCATAAATAATTCATTTTCTGTTATTTTGTAAAATGAGCATAACTGGACACATAAAAGACAACTTCTGATTTAAGAGTTTGGATAAATTCCAGTATCGATGGAAGTGAGTTTAGAGGTATAATCGACAGAGAGAGTATTTTTTAAACGAGTATAATGCTATGAACAACTCAATTTGTTGGTTATGGTAAAGCTATCCATGTTCGCTTGCCAGTATAGCAAAAAAATAAAAAAATTGAAAAGGTTATACTAAACTAGGCTAAATTACTTATTTAAATCAAGTAACGGCGGATGACTAGGAAAATGGCTGCCTCAGTTTAGACAAAATTTAAAATTTGGGATGATAAACGCCCGTTAGCTATAATCCGTTATTATTGTGTCGATAACCAACGAAGCTAAACAAATACTACCTTCTGTTACTCAAAAAAGGGGCACACTGCATTCATGCATTCTATTTTAATGACTTATATTGATGTCAATACTAAAAATATGTTGGATATTCATGCCGATTTAATCTAAATTCTCGTCTAATCAGTAAAAAATGATAGTAACTACAATTTTCAGTAGACTATCTTGAAACATAAAGTAGAAGTTATATTTTGGCATGTAACATTATTCAGATTGGATAGATTTTGATGGGGGCATAAACGACCGCAATAAGAACAGAACATAATTTTTGTTAGGGATGTGAATTGTTAATGAAGGACCGAATTATTGTTCGTCCTACAGTCTCATTTTTTATTTTGAAAACGAAAAACGATGTATTAGCTCAAAATGCTATCCACGTAAAAAAAAGGGCCTGTGTTTCCCACTAATACACGCTATTACAATTTTCTATGAGGTTAAAGAGTTCGTTTTACTACCTCATAGTGTAATGTATGATTACATTGTATGAGATCCAAATGTCATAACACATACAATGACACAATTTGAGAAATCAAGGGTACACGAAAAAAAAATAGACTTGTATTTTTACAAAGCCCGAGTGAGAGCCAAAGGTCGCAAACTTTTAGTGAGGCTTGACTGACAATAGAAAAGCCTTAAGCGGAAAGCTAATCACTTGTTTTGGTGTTCTTTATATGAACTTTTTCACTGATTATTTTTGAAATGAGAGACTAGTTTTACTTTCTTTTCTCCTATCAATTTAACATGTATAGGTATTTAAATATTTATATTTACAGTTGGTGTCTAAAAAGAATGATCCATTTTTCTTCTTTTTGGAATTCAAAATAAAGTCCTTTGCTTCGTTTCACTATTGAACAACGACTACATTATCTCATGTCTTCAAACTTAATGCGAGAAAAGACAAAAGTCCCATCAATAAAAATATATATATAAAAAAAAAAATCAGATTTAATATCTCGTAGCATCGCCTTTTGCTTCTATCACATTCCTACATCAATTTGACATGCTTTCGTAAAGTGATTGAACAAATTCAAAACTCAGCTCCTCCCGTGTTTCTTTAAGCTGTCGCTTCAAAGTTTTAATGTCATGGATGAGCGACTAGTTATGATTCATCCTAGGACACAGCTCGCCCCAAGCATCCTCAATTGGATTTAAATCCGGACTTTGAGCAGGCCAGCTCTCCATCAAATTCATAGCATGAGATGTCTTCCGTCACCGGGAAGAACCTCCTATAAGGCAAGGAGCATTATCCTGCTGGTAAATATAATTGCTCTCTGTCAATCTTTGAAGATTTGATATAAATGGAATCAGATTATTAAACAATACATCCACGTAAATATCCTGATCCATATTTCTATAAACAAACACAAAAAACCACAACCCTCAGACCAAACCATCACAGTACCACCTCCGTATTTTACGGGGCGCACATGGCAACTCTGATAATGCTCCCCTACTTTTCTGAGAACGGGCGGGAAGCCATCGTCGTCATGGATCATGAATCTAGACTCATCAGACCATCTAACATTCTTCCATTTTTCAGAAGTCCAATGGACGTGTTCTTTCGCTTAAAGAAGACATCTTTCTTTTTGATTATTGTTTAAAAGTAGCTTCAAAGAGGGGACATAATGTTCGAATCCGAGTTTCTTGAGTCATCACCTCACAGTGATTGTTGCATAAGGTTTATCTATTAAATGCAATTTTTAAGAAAGTTGACCCACTATTTGGAATGGCTCTTTTCTAATAATACGTCCTAGAAGTCGATCTGTATAATCATTCAAACTATTTGGTATTCCAGAACTCTTGCTCGTTAAAGGACTACCAGTTTCGAACATCCTTCTTACTGCATTTTGAACGTTAGGACCCCTCAAACCAACCATGGTGCGGATGGCTGCTTGGCTAAATCTAAGTTACATCAAGTAGCGAATGACTCCTAATTTCATAAGTTCTACTTTGTGATAATTTGAGTAAAAAAGGGTAAAATATAAAGATAAAAATAAACAAGTAAAGAAATGAGACTCTTTAATCCTTTATTATAAGTTGGAGAGTTTGTCATGATAAAAATAGAGGTCCTTTTATAT
>JAEPRD010000321.1:0-16101 GCA_016758985.1 Mucor saturninus | reverse complement strand
AGCGGATTTCTTTTGATGTGCTTCTTGATCTTGGACCAGTACTCCTCAATAGGATTCAAAAATGGGGAATAAGGGGGCATAAATAAAGGTTTTAAAGACTCCACTTTCGATGGCATCAACAACATAATTGGAATGATGGATTCCGCAATCATTCAGGACGATATAAAAACCATGCCTGTTGTGGCTGTATAGAATATCCATGATGTTTCGAACAAAAGTTACGACATGATGCGCAGTTGTAGGTTTTCATGGATTTACACTCTTCCTCTTTTCTTTCTAGCTGGCAAAGGGAACTCTTTCTCAACTTCGGGTACATCAGCCGGTTTTAAAGGCTCACCTTCGAAAAATTGATCGTACCGAAGGTGATATACAGCTAATAATGCTGAGGTTTTCACCCTTTTGAGTTGGCACAGGAATAATTGTAGGTATTCCCTTAACTGAGTATGCTTACTTATAATTTTATGAGCATTTAGCCGGCCTCATCCATAAATACACAATTTGTTCGGAAGTCTACGCCAGCTGTCAGGAACGTGGCTAGGATTATATTATAGCAATAATATCAGAAGATACCTACTAGTTATACAAGACGATGGAAGGGAGGTTTATAAAGTATTTTAATAATAATTATAGATTATACAAGGAAGGGGAAGGAATACAAGATAATCGACATGGGACGGGGAAGGCGAGGGAAAGGGGGAGTATTTATATCTTTTCAGATAACATGGGTTTGCATTTAAGAATGTCTTGGCTTACTTAATTAGTCTTAGTGTTGGTTTCAGCTTACGTGGCCGAAACCCATGAGTCATGATTACTAATTACTTGGCGTCGGAGATACTTGAAAACGAGTCATGATTACTAATCTCTTGGAAGCGGGGGTTCATTGCATGGATAGTCTTGGAAGGTCCTGGAAGGTTCTGGACACTGATGTTGTTGAATCTCAGCATGAGATTCTAGAACATTCCAGTAGTCCGGGATTCATGGTCAGGGCAAAGTGCAAAGTACGTGGTTCATGACACCAGCTGCTTTCCAAGCGGTGATTACGTTAATTTGAAGATCCATTGTTTTCTTGGCATACCTTTCCATGCGAGTCTTTTAATGAGAGTCAACCAGATCTACGAGAAACTATGATTGTTGCGCTGTGATCTTACAGTTATTTGCTCGCTTAGCCCCACAAATTTGGGATGGGGTTACACACGTAATAGGAACCACTGTCCCATTACTTTTATTCGATTGTATAAGTATCTCATAAGCAGTAGAACGTGGAATAAAACATGAATTATACACGCATTACCACTACTGGTTGGGCTTTCAGATAAAATAAAAGAATAAATGCCTTGACTTGAATTGAGAAATAAAATAAAGAAAAGTTCTTCTAAGGAAGATGTTACCATCATCATTTTATAAGAAAAATAAGCAGGATATTGGGGAACTATCCCAATGACAAACAAAAGAAAAACAACCAAGGAGAGCAAATTGGGAACGGAGTACGTAATATGAGTACGTAATATAAGCAACAACAAATAAAAAAAGCAGTGTGGCGGTTATCAGTCTGGATTTATTTGATTTTGAATATTTGATCACTTTTTTCTTTTTTTTTTTCTTCAAACAAATGAAAGTTAAGGGGGAAAATATTGAAATAAACGATAGTGAAGGTATATCATAATACTATAAGACAGCCTAATGGTACTGACAGTATAATGTATGGATTGATAGGATCAACTTCACAGGTGCCTAAAGATTTGCTTGAGTGTCAAAAATCCTTTTTAAATAATTTAAGTGATGATGATTTCCAGCCCATCATACCAACTAGAAAAAGAACAGGTATGCGTTATTGTTAATTTAAATGGATATGAAAGACTTATTAGTTATTTAAACAACTCTCCTTTATAGTTCGAGATAGTACAGAAAATATTAAACCTGGAAAAAAGTTCAAAGAAAAAGGCAAGGCTGTAGATACCGAAGTTGCTTCCACTTCTAGTTTTCAAAACATGAATGAAAATTTAAATGATGCTGAAGCAGATATGGAGATAGAGAGTCGATCAATATATAACGCCACAAAATATAACGCTGGTGAGTCAAGCAAACAAGCGGATAACACAAACAATCCTGTTTCGTGGACTGTCCAGTCAAGGGATACTTCTTGTTCTCCTTCTGTACCTAAGGCTTCCCACTCTGTTGATCATGAACTTGTTCTAAAATCAAAGTGTAATGAACCACATGAACCTTCTTATGTTACACCCAATCGAAGAATGGCCGTTAAAACCACTGTAAGAAGTATTTGGAAACAAGAATACATACAGCCATTATAAGATTTAGTCAATACAACGAACATTTAAGTAACGCACACATTTGCTTTTATTAAATACATACTTATTCAAGAATTGCAATCGGATGACGACTTTGATTTCAAAGAATTTATCCAGAAAGATTTTTTTGTTGAAGTGTTTCTAAGCCTTACTCAGACTAAAGTAGTAAACTCCTCAAGACTTAAGGATATAACCAAAACATATAGACAGATAATTCTCAAATACAAGAAGGAATATTGTACAAATGCTCGATATACACCCATCCCACTTGTATACGCTCAACAAATTGCTTTATATGAGTGTACTAAAATTCAGACAGGGTATATAAATAACCTTAAGGCGCATTTTGGAAATAGATTACGAAGTTTTGTGAACAAGTTGTTTAACAAGGATGAAAAAGCAAGAAATATTTGTGAGAAACTGAAAGCAAATGGTTATACTGAGCAAGCCATCAAAGCAGCTATCCGGAAAGAGGTTTATCAGCCATGCAACCAGGTGAAGCAAGCCATTGCAAAAAAAGAGATTCCAGAGAGAAGTCTTTCGAATGCTCAATCTTTAGAAGAATTGGCTATGTTTTACGCAAGTTACACAGAGAACTACTCGTTCCAAAAGAACTCCGTTTACTATGACGTGAAGGCAAGACCAGAGAACCATTTTAAGGCTTTTTTTAAACTAGCTGTAATGTTTGAAGCGAAAAAATGAAAATGTTTACCTGTTTTCCTTTACGCACTACTTTTATTCCGTGTTATATGACACTGGATAGCAAAATAATCCATCATCATATTCTCAAAAAAAAATCGCTATTTAAAGCAGAGAACAAGTTCGACACATGGGGTGATGTAGTTAACCTTCAGAGCAAGGTGTTCAAGAACCAAGGATTTGATAAATCTATACGATTTCAAGGGACCATCGAAACAGACGGAGTTGGTATATCAGTCATAAAACAAAATATGGATACCAATAGAAAGAAATCCAAAGCAAAGAATACAACAAAGGTTACTGTTGATCAAACAGAGTATATAGAGAAGGTTAGCCAATCAGACTTGAGAAGGACTGAAGGAAACTGCGTTCTTATAGATCCTGGAAGACGTGATCTTATGTATTGCCTCAAGGAAACTAGTAAAACATAAGATAAGCAAACTTTGATATGTACAAAGATGAATAGAACAAAAATGCAAAGACATCTCAGACTTTTGAGAGAAAAAACAAAACTTGTAATTATCAAGTGAAATAGTCGATTAACACAAGTATAAAATACGAGACAGAAAAAGCTGAACTTTATTAAAATAGGATAAAACCTGATATTTATACCAGGCTCGGAACTTCAAATAAAGAAGTCCCAAGTATGTGTGTATTATACTTCAACTACAACATCAAGGCTGCTGAGGTGGTTTTGTCAAAAATCGAATCCTTTTCAGTAAAGATAGAAGACTATTCCAACTATATCAAAGAAAGAGCATCTGTCGATATTCTATTAAGAGAGTATTATGGGAACGAAACTTACAATACAACAAAAGTGTATTTTCCTGATTCGTGCTTTGAATTCAAAGTGACCAACAAAGGTAAATTGTATTTTGGGAATTTGTATGTGACAAGAATTCCAGGCTACTACCCCCAACCCCAAGCCCCTCCTGATGATTATACTAATTTCCAAATGTATGCTACTTACTTGGATATTATGATGCAACAAAATCATGTAAAAAGACGTTTGAATGACATGGAAAAAGCAGAAATACTTAAAATTATGTCAGAAACAGATCAAGTGGATTTATTGAGGAATCGTACAAGCCAACTTTTGGAAAAGCTACAGATTATGCCATTCCGTAAACTTAAGTTTTCTAGCAAATTGTACTTTGATAAAAATGATGCTCAATTAGTTAGAAAGCTGAATAACAAGTTTGGATCCAATACAACGCTAATACTTGGAAATTGGTCAGCACCAAACGTCAAGTATCAAGAGCCAACTAGGAATAAAGGGTTAATTGATATGTTAAAGAAGAACGGATTTAAGCTATATTTAATTGAGGAATACAAGATGTCTTCTTTTTCTCCTGCATGCGAAAGTCCTTTGGAAAAGTTCAAAACCATAGTGAATCCAAGACCATATCAAAGACGAAAAATGCCGACCATTACGTGTCATGGATTACTTCGGTATGCAATATTAATTTAAAAATCTGCATTGATAAGAAATTATCTAATCATTTATAAGGTGTAAGAACATTGCTTGCTACAGAAAAATGGAGGATACATCTGGTATTGTTGCAAGAAGAATGTGGAATCGCGATTTGGCTGCAACTTTAAACTTTAAAAAAATACTGAACCATTTGAGGGAAACTGGAAAACGACCTGCTTTGTTTGGTCGAGAAAAAACAGAAAGACAATAATTTTCCACTAAAGTTATCACTTTAGTTATTTAATGCAGGTATTACCCGTTTTAAAATTTCTGAACACTAAATTTTGATTCGTCTGAAAAAAAAAGCTCATAAGTCTGAACTTTTTTTTTATTGATCTGAATCAATTTTTGGATTTATCTGAATTTAAACTTATATTTGTCTGAATTTATAGTGTCAAAACTGTATCAATATGATTTGTACTCCGACAACACCCCTTTCCCAAAAAAAAAGAAAAAATGTATATACCACCCCTCTTTTCCAAATATAGTAATTATTACCACCCCTGTTCGGTCACACCGGACAGTAAATGTCCGGTAGAAGTGGATCACTTTATACGCATTTATTAGGCTCGTTGTTGGATCACTTTATACGCATTTATTAGGCTCGTTGTTGGATCATTTAATACCCATTTATTAGGCTTATTTTTGGATCACTTAATACCTATTTTTTAGGCCCATGTATAGTGTATGTTTGGATCACTTAATACTTAGTTTTTAGGCTCATGTACAGTGTATTTTTGGATCACTTAATACCTATGTTTTAGGCCCGTGCACAGTGTATTTATGGATCACTTAATATCTATTTTTTAGGCCTATGAACTGTGTCCGAATAATTGTTTCAGGAGGGGCGGGGGGATTTAGGTACCATTTTGCTTTTTCCATTTTACAATTTACAACGATTATATAAATGAACAATCAACAAAGTATTGCTGAAGGCGAGCGTCTTATTATTCCTAAAAGAGTAGAAGTAGCCCCGAGAAATCCTTTACTCGAGGCACTCTTCATAAATCTGAACCAGTCAAAGAATGAAGTATCACTTAAGAAAGTTGATGTCGAAGATTTTGATGACACATTAATTAAAGACAAGCTGACATGTGGTACTATATCTCTTTTGTATACATCTTTTTTGAGGAATATGGCAATGAGGTCATGGTTTTCTTCCTCTTGCATTTTTTAAATAAAGACGGATACAAAACCATCATCTCTTCTCGTACTTCCAAACATTAAGAATTGCCACTAAATGGCTGCTTCCCGACAACACTCTTATAATGAAACATCTGGAGACTAAAAAAACAGATATTAAACATTTTGCAGTCTTATAAAAGTAAATAACATTTAAGCTAAAGCGACAGTAAGAACAGCCGATCATACGGCTGTGAAAATTTTCGCGCATGGAAATATAGTGAGCCTAAAAAATAGATATTAAGTAATCAAAAAATACACTGTACATGAGCCTAAAAACTAAGTATTAAGTGATCCAAACATACACTATACATGGGCCTAAAAAATAGGTATTAAGTGATCCAAAAATAAGCCTAATAAATGGGTATTAAATGATCCAACAACGAGCCTAATAAATGCGTATAAAGTGATCCAACAACGAGCCTAATAAATGCGTATAAAGTGATCCGCTTCCACCGGACATTTACTGTCCGGTGTGACCGAACAGGGGTGGTAATAATTACTATATTTGGAAAAGAGGGGTGGTATATACATTTTTTCTTTTTTTTTGGGAAAGGGGTGTTGTCGGAGTACAAATCATATTGATACAGTTTTGACACTATAAATTCAGACAAATATAAGTTAAAATTCAGATAAATCCAAAAAATTGATTCAGATCAATAAAAAAAAAGTTCAGACTTATGAGCTTTTTTTTTCAGACGAATCAAAATTTAGTGTTCAGAAATTTTAAAACGGGCACTGTGGTATTTGACAAAATATTACAATAGAAAAGTAATGAGATAAAAGTATACCTTTATTGGAGGTAAAAATAGACTAAAAGAACTCTGCTGCTATGAAAATAATTGATCCTTTTTATATTGCACAACTCTCCTGAGTTTTAATGATGAGTCAACCTTTCTGGTTTTGGAATAGATCTATACTTTGTTTCCCGCCTTGGGTTAAATGAATACTACTCGTTAGAATTGTTTCCAGTTAACGTTGTCCCATATCAACAGATCGGGAACATGAGTACTCTAATAAATCTTTAGTGTTACTAGACACATAATTATCAGATCATGCAACGGTTACTGTAAAAGATGCATACTTGTTTGTCAAGTGTAATTGGCAGTAGAACATTATAGTTGATCATTTATTCATTATCTTTGTAATGAATAAAATACGATCCCAAATATAAAATGTCTTATCGTTATTTGTATATTTGGCTGTAGAAGATAGGTATCCATTAATTCATACACTATTTCTTTATACTCTTTATCAGCAGTATAACTATATAAATATATAAGTAAATGAACCATTTATATTAATAGCTGTTCTATTCTCTCTCTGGGTAGCTAAGCCGTTGAGAGAACTATTAATATTAAGTTTCTCCTTCTTATAATTCTTGATTTGATCTGAGAAGATTCTCCTCGATCGGTGATATCGTAACTCAGTGGTATAGCATTCTGTATCCAACTGATATTCGTATATCGTGTTTAGGCCAATCATGCAATCTTCAATATAGAAGTATGTACTCGTAGTAGGAGAAGTCGTATAGCAGTATACAAGTGTATGCTGGTATGCAACATCAAAGGTTGTTTTAATTTCATAGTTTTATTTATTTAAACGATTTGCTTATTTATTCTTAAGTGAATCGTACCCAAATACGACAGGTACTATGGCGGATTTGTTGTTTGTTGTAAACAACTTTGTTGACATAATCAATAACTGTTGTTGATTTTGTCAACAAAATTGTTGACCATCTTTTTTCATAAAAAAGAATTGTTGCTGGCCAACAACTTTGGTAAATTATTCAACAAGTGCTAATTGCAGATTTGTTTACCGATTCTGGTGTCACGATTTTTTATTCTCAACCAGACGTTTGAGATTTATTCACGTCATTTTGTCCATGTTTATTTTTATTTTTATTTCTATTTCTATATTTCTTAAAGGTTACTCGCATTCCCCCATCTTCGAGTATAGCAATTCCCAAATAATGTGACGCTATATGACTGTGTAATAATTTTCAGCCATGGTGTATCGGACGAGGCCAACGTCACAAACGATATCTTTGAAGCGACAAACAACATTCTTATGTTGACCAGGGCGACGTAAGACTACCTTTGGCATGAGCCTGTTGTATTCTACCACGCTATGTAATTCAGCCACATCAATTAAGACAAAAAAATCATTCACGCCATCAAATGTTGTCTTAAAAAAGAAGGTGTTGGAACCGATATAAAGTAGACTCGTTAAATTGTTGTAGTGGCTATAAAGGTTCAAAAAAAATTGTCTGTATAACTAAATAATGACGATAAACAACCAATCTTACTTTAGGTGGGATGCAGCAAACAAAATATAGTTATTGCTCCTTCTGGGCTCGTTGATATGATCTTTGAAAAGAGGAGATATACACAATATCATCAAACCAGGTCCGACGGCGCCATTGACTACACCATTACTTGTGTTAACAAGCTCTCGTGGGAACCGGAATATGTTCTGCGGTAGTACCGTTGTAAAGCAGAGATAAGTTGTCTATCTGATACACTAGATAGAATTCGGATTTTAGGTCACAAAACCAAATAAAACTGGCGTATGCCCAATTTATTTTTTACATTTTCTTCCTTTCTTTCTTAAACTCACTTAAAAAAAATACTAAGAATATATGGTAACTTTATTTTCCAATGTAACATGTGTGTCTATTAACGATGCTGGCTTTGTTTTTAGCTTCAAGAGGACCTTCTATTAATAACTCCAACGTGTTTCTAACGCTCGCCTCGTTGCTTATATGTAAAGTACTCAACTTCCAATTTGAAGCGTGCTGTTTTGCGTTTTTGTTATCTACATAACTAACAACGCTTCTCATTCAGGTAGTCTAGGAGTAGCTTTTGCTCTTTATGTAGGCTGCTACTATACTCCTTTATCTCTTTTAAAAAAAAGGAAGTGGTACTTTAGATAAAGCTGTAAGTTTTCTTACATACTTCCTAAATCAAAATACTAATGTGGACCACCTCTATTATTTCTCTAAATTAGAAAACTCTTTATTTACAGATGTTGTCATGATCCTGTTACACCGTATGCCTCAATTATGTTTTATGAGTAACTAGCTTTCAGACTCAATATTTATCATTGATCTGTCAGCTCTTTAAATCCTTTGTCATGATCCACATAAGCTATGACTAACTTTTGTCATTGCTTATTCTTTTATTTAATTTCTTGCTTTCTTTCTCTATAAATATAGCTGATAAATTGCTCTTCTCCCAGTTTTCTTTATCAGATATATTTCATAATCATCTTCTCTTTTCTTTTCCTTCCTATTTTTAAATAAATAACCTGCTTTCAAGAAGCTACTCATTCTCTGTCCTGTCCTGCCTGTCTTGTTCCTCCCTCGTCCCTGACAGATGCTATGGTATGTCTTTTGAACTTATATATATTTTTAATAATCGCTCAATTATCTGTTTATCATTTTTTAGTACAAACGGTAAGCCTGTTTTATGATGTAGGGTCAAAGTAAGGTTGAGATTACTCTAAATTGCTTATTTCTGTTTTAATTTTGCTTTTTAGAGTATCAATACATTCATATGAAGCACTCTTTCTTGGTTTTATGTTTCGTTCGATATCGGGTGCGACAGACTGTAAACGTTGTAAATGTGTATATGTCGTCCATTATTATATAGTGATTATCTGTGGCCTATTTACGGTTATGTCGTCTATAAGAACAAAAGTTGAAAAAGACTCTTTTCCTTAATATTATTTAAGATATTTCTGCTTCTCAATAGCCATTGTATATACGATAATAAAATATGTTTAATAATTTATCATGTGCTTTATATAAAATGACGAATGAATGATAATGAAATCAAAAACCATTGGTTGTTTTATACCGTTTTACGAATGAAAATACGAAAGAAGCGCAACAACATTCGGCTGAAACACCAACAAAGTTGTTGGACTTTCCAACAAGCATTGTTTATAAAACAACCAAAGTTGTTGAAAGGTTCAACAAGAGTTGTTTGTAAGATCAACAAAGTTGTTGAAAGCTTCAACAAAACTTGTTTGTAAAATCAACAAAGTTGTTAAATAGTTCAACAAGACTAGTTTGTAAAATCAACAAATTTGTTTGCAAAAGCAACAACGTTACATCCAACAAGTTTGTTGACGAAATTAACAAGACTTGTTGATTTTGTCAACAAACTTGCTGGTAAACAAATCGATGCCAGCTATTTCTCAAACAACTATTTGGCAGTAGCCTATGCCATTTGTGGATCTATTTCTCCTTTAACTATGGAATGCATGAAATACCCTTTCTGGTAATTATTTAGAACAAAAAAATATAAGACATCTTGGCAAGAATGCATCTCCATGTTACGTCTAATGTTCATGTGCCAAGTTGGTATCAACTCAGGTGACATCAAAATGAGTTTGTACAAATATTAGCTTAGAAGCACCTTAAGTCGAAAAGAACTGACAAAACCATTAAAATTTATTGAACTGAAAACACTGAAAGGGGGGGGGAAGTTTAAGTAAAATTTATACTGACAATATTGATGAATTTCAATGCTTTTCTCATTACATTCAGTTCAATGCACTAACTTATTTAAACGGATATATTTTATTGTATTCGGTTGATAGATTTCAACGTATTTTTTATATTATTCAAATCATATATTCATTCAAATTGTTTTAGGGTAAAACGATTCTTCTTTATTATTATTATTTTTATTGAAATACTTTATTCGAATCACAATGATAAATAAAAAAAAACTGAATTTACTTAGTACCCTAAATACTATTTAGCACTAAGACTCCTACTATACATTATGCTTACCTTCGCAATTCTGGTTTTTCAGAAAGAAAAAACTAATTGACATTACCCGTACTCTCCTGTATAGAAATATATTATTAAGGGATACAATAACTAAATCAACATTGCTTAATACCTGTTGTTGCTCTTGTTGATCATTCTCCTGCTCTTCAGTGTCTGTTGATGAGCTACATATTTATAACGCATGAGTTACGTATTTGGAACATGTATTAGGACGTAATACCTCATATATTTCTCCTTGTTCTGGTAACACCTGTTAACTAGATATAACGCGACCCAATCTTCTTCGCAAAGTGATAAATCTGTCGTATTTGGGTACGATTCACTTAAGAATAAATAAGCAAATCGTTTAAATAAATAAAACTATGAAATTAAAACAACCTTTGATGTTGCATACCAGCATACACTTGTATACTGTTATACAACTTCTCCTACTACGAGTACATACTTCTATATTGAAGATTGCATGATTGGCCTAAACACGATATACGAATGGCAGTTGGATAGAGAATGCTATACCACTGAGTTACGATATCACCGATCGAGAAGAGAAGCTTCTCAGATCAAATCAAGAATTATAAGAAAGAGAAACTTAATGTTAATAGTTCTCTCAATGGCTTAGCTACCCAGAGAGAGAATAGAACAGCTATTAATATAAATGGTTCATTTACTTATATATTGATATAGTTATACTGTTGATAAAGAGTATAAAGAAATAGTGTATGAATTAATGGATACCTATCTTCTACAACCAAATATACAAATAACGATAAGACATTTTATATTTGGGATCGTATTTTAATTCATTACAAAGATAATGAATAAATGATCAACTATAATGTTCTACTGCCAATTACACTTGACAAACAAGTATGCATCTTTTACAGTAACCGTTGCATGATCTGATAAATATGTGTCTAGTAACACTAAAGATTTATTAGAGTACTCATGTTCCCGATCTGTTGATATGGGACAACGTTAACTGGAAATAATTCTAACGATTAGTAGTCATTTAACCCAAGGCGAGAAACAAAGTATAGATCTATTCCAAAACCAGAAAGGTTGACTCATCATTAAAACTCAGGAGAGTTGTACAATATAAAAAGGATTAATTATTTCATAAAAGCAGAGTTCTTCTAGTCTATTTTTGTCTCGAATAAAGATATACTTTTATCTCATTACTTTTCTATTGTAATAATTTTGTCAAATACCACAAAACATGCGAAAATCTAAAAAGATCTATGTACATTTTGTCATTTATCATCTCGAATTCCAAACGGTGACCATTAACAAAGAAGCCTCGTACATCTGGACGTTGAATTATAGAGTCTTCGAACAAATACTCTCCGTCATTTTCAGCAATAATAATGTTTGGGGAAAAACGGTTTGTTTGACACAGAAAAATAAAAGATAAAAAACCGGAAGAATAAGATTTGTTGTGTTTAGAGGTAAGTAAATTATAAGGCAGTTTATGAATAATTTGAGACTGTTTATAAGATGTCTTTATTATGAAATAAAATGAACAAGTATTTATATAAAAAAGACTATCTGCTCGGCCACTATCTTTAGTGTATCTTTGAAGTTGTTATCATTTTCCCAGTGTGTATCCTGTTACCTTTAACTGCTTATTTTGTAAATATGTAAAACTTGGAAGTAATGTCACCTTAGACACATTGTACTTCCATCTCTTTAGTAAGCCTTAATTACTGTGTTCTTGTAACCTTGTGTTATGATAGTACTAACTATCTAAAATGGGTAATTGATTCCTTAATAATTCTTAATGTATTGATGTCATAGATATGGATTTATATAATGTAGCAATACTATAGCAGATCACCACAAGATTAATATGCTAAGAGGCTTTTTTATTATTATTAAAAGTGAATCCCTTTTCCATCTCTGAAAGAAAGGGGGATATTTATAGTTATTTAAAACGTGGGTAAAATTATGGGTTACTTTGTGTTCACTTGGTGTTATTGGCTTTATTTAGCAATAACTGATGAGCCTTATCAATGTAGCCAATCTATTATTTACAATGGGATTTTCTTTTGGAGTATCTAGTATCCCTGAGTTGTAAATGTATAACTCAGGATATTTTTTATATACTATTATTTTTTATGAGTGTTATGATATTATGTACCTGTCGATCAAGGATCGATGGAATGCTTTTATATTCAATTTTACATGTTGCAAAGTGCGATTTTAGTACATGATCGAACAGATGATCGGGAAAAAATTTAGAACGGTTCAAAAAAAGTTCGGTACAGAATGTCATTCAGAAAAAGATTTTAAAACATGGTTTACAAAGCATTTGATTAACGATTACAGGTTCGGTACAAGATGAGATTTAAAGAAACATTTCAGAATATGTTTTACAAGGCGTTTAAATAACGGTAACACCTACAGGATATAATATCAGGCAAGGTTCTCGTCGGGTTTCGTATGGCAAACCAAATAGTCGGAGTATTCTTTTTTGGGAACTGTTTAACTGAGAAATTCGAGAGATAAAGCAACGAATTAAGAATAAAAATAAAGAAATTTGACGAAGTAAAATTATCAAACTGCAAAAATAAACTAATGTCTTTATTATACAATAAATTGGGTTCTTTATATACATATTCAGGGCTGGCTGAATATCAATCATTTAAGTGAAACCTGTCAAATATACAATAGGCGTATTGTCAATTAAAGATCGAGCATCTCATGGTACCTTCGAGAATCTTGTTATTGACGAGCGATCATATCATTGGATTGTATTATCTGGAATAAATGTATGACTATTGTTTTCTATATATTGATGAGTAATCAATGCGTAGTAAAATAGAGTGTAATAGCATGTATTTGATTTTAAGAGTAATGCAATAATGATTTATAGAAAGGTTATCAAAGAAGAAAGAAAGAATTGATGATAGAGTTATATCTGTATATAAGCTCGATCACAACATTAACAACAGATTGCAACCAAGGGATAATCTGTAAAATGACCAAATAGGTTCTTGATACCGGTAGCGCGTTACAGAATAAAGCTGAAGATCGGACAGTTATGATAACAGACTATTATACAGATAAACCTGCGTATAACCCATTTTGAGGGTCTGATCACAAGTAAACTCGAAGATGATGCCGTTTCGATTAAGTTGTAGCCTCGAAAACAATAACATTTGTCTATCTTCAGTCTCGTATGAAAGAGAAGAACAATTTAGAAGCAACACTACATCACACAATTGATTGCCCAAAACATGAGCCACTTACACAAATCTAAGAAACCTAAACGTACATGGGTAACCACCAAGCTTCATAATAACTGACTTGATCCATTTTTTGCCGGAAAATGTTTTGGTCCAAAACCCGAAAGACACATCCGGAGGAAAATATTCAATTGCCGAATATACCGCTTTAAACTCCGCAATTTCTCTCCTTTTAACCTCCGCTCGCAATTGCGACGATTATTTTGGTGCATTTCCGACGTTCTAATTCCGTTTCCTTGCCGAGATATGTCGATTTTTGTCTAAAAGTTGGGCAAAAAATTATATTCAGCGCATAGTCAAAAAATAAAAAAATAAAATAAAAAAATTAGTTTTTGTTCGACAAAGTATGTTTTTTACATGTTGAATGTTTTTAAAAGCTAGTCCAAAAGATGCGCCTGATTTTGAATATAATGTATGGCAATAAAAGTCTCTTCACGCGAGATTTTGCATTAATGCTTAAGTGAACCATTGTATTTTCTTTCTCTTGCAAAATAGATGAAAGCAAATCACCAATCAACATTTTTAAACGTTGTATTACCTTTTTTATAATCTGAACATATTCAAATAGTCTTGCTGGATGTTTTTTATTATAACATATGATAATAAAACTTTTGAATCGCGGAAGTTTTCATTGAGATATGTCATAATTTTTGCTCCCTATAGAGTTTGTTTTTTTCGGTTTTTCGCGAATTAATCCGCATCAGTGGCTTAGACAACTCCAGTAAACCAATCAGAAGGTTTTAAATACTCAAGCGCATGTTTTTCAATTAAAACCGGACAGTCCAGAACTGCTTTATCGTTATCCAAACAATAAAAGTCATTTTCGCCTGCTTAAATCACTAAGCACCGCTTAAAACAAGCCTGGCACGTTTAAGGCACAGGCGCGAGCCTATTAGAATGCGCCCCTGGTATTTACAGTGTAGCCACAGCCAATTAGAGTCCAATCACAGCCATTTACAGTCTGATCACAGCTATTAACAGTCTGAGCACAGCTATTTACAGTCTGAGCACAGCTTTTTACAGTCTGAGCACAGCTATTTACAGTCTGAGCACAGCTAAATGCAGTGTGTAAACCATGACGTCATCTTTATTTTTATTTTTTACAGTGGGTTTCGCCTTCAAAGGGGCCCCCCTTTACGAAAAGTGTGATTTTTATTGCCTTTAAACGTACGCAAACACTGATCGCCACAATCACTTTCAGGCATGCTTTCCTAAGCCAAAGTTACTCTCCCGTCCATAATCTTTCAAACGATGCAAGATGTGTGTTGTATTAATTATAATTTTTTTTCTATATCCAATAATATAAAACCTTTGCCACTTTCCCCTGCTTAAATGCCACATTTTTCTTTTTGAATTTTGTGTATAGTAAAGTGTCATCTAGAAGCAAAACATCCGAGCTAAAAGTTGTTACATTTTAGCTCCAAATTAATACCGTGCTCTTGGATTTGAGATAGATTGAAGTTTTTTTTTCTCCCCCGCTTAAAAAATGTCAAAAATCGATGTTCTTTCGAAAAATAGAAAATCAAAATCGTGTCAAAAACTTTTTTTTTGGATCGACCCATCGGGCCATCCAAAAAAAAAAAAAATTGATGTCTGTTTTTTTATTTTTTTCAATTCTACTATTGAAAACAAGCATTTCGAACATAAGAACATGTGGTCGGAGATGACAGTTTATTAATTACCTTTTGGGATTGAATATTGAGCTTTTAAGCGGGAGAAGTTCACTTTTATGCGCTTAACAAAAGAATTTTATAATTAAGCAATCCTATACTTTACGTCGTTTGAAAGCGCTTTTAATTCTGCATTTACTTCAATTAGACATGTTTTGCATAAAAATCCATCAATAATCTGATTATGCGGATTAAAGTATTCAATTAAGCTATAAGCTTACAGTATATTAAGCTGGACGCACACTGTAATTTGCTGTGCCCACCCAAACTTTAGTTGGGCACACAGGGATTACACTGTAAATAGCTGGGCCTACACTGTAAATAGCTGGGCCTACACTGTAAATGGCTGGGTTACAGTGTATTAAGCGTGCATCACTATAAAAAGATATTCACGTGACACTTCCCACTGATTGATAGTCTGCACAGTATATTAGGCTGAGCGTACAGCCTATATGCACTACTTTTATAAGCTTAAGCGTAGGCTTGAGGCTGTTTTGACCATGGTCTATATTGTTTTAGCGAAATTTTTTTTATTTGGTTAAAATGTGCGCGCGAACCGCAGCTTTAAGACCATTGGTTTGTTTTTGCTCTCCGACTGTCGTGATCGAGGCTATATACTTAATATATGACTCTATCTACACTTCTTAAATCTTCCACTTGATAATCCTAAATATAATTCTTATTGATACTTTATATTAAATACTGATCATTTACTTTATGT
>JAEPRD010000320.1:0-16286 GCA_016758985.1 Mucor saturninus | reverse complement strand
GAGGTGGGTGTATTATTCTCCATATTTATCAACGTTTTTAAAATGGCCGCGAATACTTTATTATTGGCATCATGGTTTGGAATATGGGGCGATTCTTTTTTCTTGTCAAAACTCATTGAGAACGCGTGCTCTATCCTTTTAATTATGGGGTATGTGTATGAATTTTAGCATGACGACGTAAATTACTCACGACGGAGAATCTACGCCCGCAACCTTCTACAACGCATTTGTATGGTTTCTAAATCATGGGATAAGTAATCAACCCCTTTTTCTATGAATCTTTTTTCTGTCTTACCTCGCCAGTATGGCTATGCATATGTGTTGCTAATGAGCTTGGTCGGGTAAATCGCTTGACGCAAAGAGTACATTTATATCTTCTGGGTGTAGCATGACTCCCATTGGAGGACTTTTCAGGTAAAGTGGGTATCGATGAATCTCTGGGCATACGTTGTCTTGAGCGTTGATTGATATAAGGCTGATGCTGTTGTGGTGGAGGAGGTAATAGATTGTATGGTAAAGGGTCATAGAACATTGCCTCTGAAGCCATCCCATTATAGAATACATTGGGACCTATGCAATCACAACCTGAATAACATGTTGGTTGTGGTGGTGGTGGAGGAGGTGGGCAGCACATGATATTGTTCTCTTGGTAATCTTCCTTCTTGATATAGTGTTCATTTGCTGGTGGCGTTAAAAGGGGTAACCCCGTTGACAAGTGGTGAGAATAAGCGTCATAAAACGAGTCAGGTATAGGTGATATTCCCTCTCTTTTGATCATAAATGTATCATCAAAAGGTCTTGATAGATCACTGCTGCTGCCGCTTGAAAAGCTGTAGGTAGGCGAATCCACATGATGATATTCTGGAGAGTACGAACGACTGACAGAATTAAAGTATGTGGGTGGAGGAGAGGTATAATCCATTTTTATTTTATTAAAAGAAAGAAAGACAAAATAATAAGAAAAAAAAAAAAAGATTGTTATCACCTTTATTTATAAATTTATTTGATTCAAGGGGATTTATAAGGGACAGAACTTTCTATTATTTGTGGCAATTATTTACTATCGACAAGATGTATATTATTTCTTTTTAAACCGTTATCTTCTTTTAGTTGGGTTACCATGACTACAGACAATGAAATTTGATTCAAGAAAATAATAATAATAAAAAAAAAAGTCCCAGTATATTATTGCCTAATACATCAAGTGTTATAATATGGGGGAGGATATCACTTTATATCAAACGACCCAAATTCATGATTTCTCCGGTAGCCCCTATTAATCAATATTATTTATACGATCCGTCGTCAATCTGTCAAGTCACTCTTTTTTTTTGCTCTCGCTCTCTCTTTATTTCGTACTCTACAAGTGTTAAAATAGGAGATAATGAAAACAAAAAACAAAAATCAAGGGGGTTTGTTTTATATTTGACCCTGACATTATGATGATACAGAAAATAAGCTCATTCGGGTTTTCTTTTTTTAACTTAAACTCACCCCTTGGTCAAATATATATCGGCGTAGCAATCCATGCAATTCTATGCAGCATTTTGTTGTTGTTGTTTGTTGTACCTGTTATTTTTGTTGTTGTTGTTGCTGATGAAGACACTAAATTACAACCGACTGGGGAAAGAGAATAGAAAGGCTAGAGTTTTATCTAAGCAGTCATCCTCTACTGCCTGTGTGTGTGTGTATGTCTATTATGTGGGAAATTTGGCTTTGTCACACATATTTAATGTCTATCTCAAAAAGTGTCAACAAAGGCTTTTATAAATATAAAGTTTTCGGGCGCATCAATCATACTATGTTTATTATTTTCCCAAAATTCCAGAGACGGCAATTCATTGAAAATAGTATTTTTAAGGGACTTAAGGGCGGAAATAATAATAATAATATTAAAATCTATCTCAGTAATTGGTTGGCGAATTTGTCCTTAGCCGATTGATAAGCTTGCATCAATGTCTGCTCAGAGAAAGGAATATCAACCATATCCATACGGGGTTTAGATACTCGACTGACAATAGCATTTGAATCTGTCTCCAATATGATACTAAAGACTTATCATTAATACCATCCTCTCTCCACTCTATCCATCTCATCATCTTACCCTCCATCAACAGTCTCATCAAGACAAAGAATAACCAAATCCAAATTATCCATAATAGAACGCTTTTCTACTTGATATCTATCATTTACGTCAGTATTTCACAACCCCTCTCCTTTCATCGTTTACGCCCTCGCTTTCCCGTCTTACCTCAATAAAGTAGACACAGCATCATAAAAAGCATTCAACATGCTCAGCAAAATCAATTCATTCTCTTCCATCGAACCAACAACATAAAAGAAAATGTCGATATTCGAACGATACAAGACAACCTGATTGTCGTATAAAATCACCTCACCTTCGCGAGAGGAAAAAAAAAAGTATAATGATGAGCTTCCTCTTGTCTTATTCTTCTCTCCTTTCCAGTCTCACCTTGTGCACGCTTGGTTTTATCAAATAAACCCTTTTCAAATTGCTTTTGTTGTTTCAGTGTCGTATTTTCTGTACCATAGTATTTTGCTAAAACGCGATTTCCCTCTGCATCAAGCAAGATGACAGCTTTAATGGAGTACAAAGAGAGATTGACCATGATGGTGTATATGTAAAAAAAAAAAAAAGAAAGACAGAAAAAAATCAAAGGCTGGGAGAGCAAATGAATTGTTGTTACGTGCAATATGATTAAAACCCAGATAATTGTTATTCACAAGTGTTACTAACCATCATGTTGGAAGATAATGGGATACGGTGGATCTTTTTATTTTTATATGTGGCATAGTGTTTCTTTTTATTTACGGGAAGCCCTTTTTTTCTCTTCATTTGCCTGATTTATCTAAATGACTTTCATTGTAAAATGGCCAAAAAGAACAGACCAGTTTAGTTTATGTCATAAATGTAGGATATGAAAATCAAGAAATGATACAAAGCATAGGCAAAACTTGTGTTTGAAGAATAAGTAAAAATGCTACTAAAAAAAAAAAAAAAAAAAAATCATTGCATGTACATAAAAAGTTTATTTTTATTGCGTATCATCTAGCCCATCCGTTTGTTCAAAATAAGTTTCCCATAACGCGATAATCTGCTTTTGATGTTCAATCATACTGCGTAAGAATTGCTCTACACTATCACGGAAATCCTCAACTTTCTCCTTATCAAACCTGTCCAGTTCGCTCTTGATTGTTTTCGAGATTTCTTGAAACTCTTGTTGTAACTCTTCAACCCGACCCTTCATCTCATTTAGCTCCTGCTGAGACGAACTTAAACGCTCCGGCTTATTCTTTAGTTGCACTTTTAGTTTTTCAAACAGTGCCATTTTCCGTTGTAATTCAGAATCCGCCTGTTGAAATGTTTGATATGCCTTGACCCGTGCACTAAATGCAATCTAATTTGACATGTCAATCCTATTTTTTTTTTTTTTTCGGTGGTGGGGGTTTTCCATGGTAACACTTACTCGGATAGAGCCTATAATTCGAATATACTCATCAATCGTATTTTCCAAAGTGATGATATCATACTGTGCCTGTTGTTCATGTAACGCCTTCATTTGTTTTTGGATCTCTCCCAGTACTTTTAAATGTGTAGATAAATTATGATTTAATTCTGCTGAAGCAAGTGGGAACATGCTCTCTCCAAAATCAGAGGTAGCCGAGCCCAACTCTAGAAGGAAAAGGTTAATGAAAAGGACATGTAACAAACGGACAATGCTTTTGTTTTTGTTTTACCTTTTCGCTGTTTCACTACACCTTCAACACTCTTTATTAATCCCTTCAACTGAGCCTCCAAAGCATCCAACTGATTCTTTTTCGACTCGAACCATTCATCTATTTCTACAAATTTGGTGAACGGACTTGTAGCTGCGTTTGAAAGTGTTTCGCCAAATGATCGCATAAAGCTCATTTTGGATGCCTCTGGTTCAGCTCTTCTTTGTCGTTTCTAAACTTGCCATGTTTTAAATAAAAACAATATGGTAACAAATAAAAAAAATGAATAATAATAAAAAAAAAAAACGGCTTACTTCTACATTAAATGATTCGCTTTCGAGAAAGACTTTTAGATCAGGGTCGCCATAGAGCGTAGGATGTGCCACGATTTTCTGTAAACATCTCTCTAACGCAATTCTTCTCGACTCTACGAAATCATCTTGAAATCGACCTTTTTTGTATATATGAATATTGTAAGATGTATGATTTTTCAACCATGTCGTTTTTTCTAAAAAAAAAAAAAAAAATAGTACCTAATGCATGCTTTTCAGGAACAGGTGGTACAATCACGCCGGGGTTTCCTAAAGTAAGTTGATTATACAGCCATAAGAAATCTCGATACCTTCTTGCCACAACAAATTCAGAGGAACGATAGGAAGGAGAATTTGTCTAAATCATACATCAATCGGGATTTCTAATTATTATTATTTTCTCCAAAAGGGAGGGTGCGGGCATTTGATTATTACCTTGGTTCGCACTTTATAGATAATATGTGCATTAATAGCATCTCCCACTTTCTGTGGATCTTCGATGGATACCGAGAAATAAGGCCGGGATCCACTTTTGGGCACTTGTAAAGATTCTGACTATCAAATGAAAAGAGACATGTTTATAAAAAATAATCCGGGGGTTGCGGTTGGGTTGAGGGGGGGGGGGTAGAGGCAAAAGGGAGGGAAAAAAGAGGAGATTTATAGACATGTTAAAAAGAAAGAATATTTACCTGGGTATCGGTTTCTGTAACAGGTTCTTCTCCGGATGGACTCAAGCTTAATTGCTCAAGTTGATCTACGGTAGAGATGGGGGAAAGAACGGTCTCTCCTTGATGAATCTCTACATGATCTTGTTCAACAACTGCTGCTGCTGGTGGTGGTGGCTCGACTGGACTCTCTTCGGGTTCTGACTCGTCTTCTTGTTCCGCTTCAAAAACGACTGGCTCACTACTATCACTGCTGATGAAGGAGGTATTGATATTTAATTCGGTGCTGCGGGAAGGTGTGTCGGCAAATGGGTTGCTTTCAAGTAGATCATCTCTATAGTCTAAAGAGTGTTGTGAATCAAATGCGTTCATGGGAAAAGATAAAGAAACTCCAAAAAATTCCCTGATAGGTTACTTTACAATAAAAAGTCACGTGTGAGAGCGTGTGGGACCATAACACACGACAGAAAATAAGATGATAGGATTATGTGTATATATGGTGTTTTATTAAAAAAAGGAAGTGATATATTATTATGTTTTAATAAGAAGGGGAGTGCTTGTATGTGTGTGAGAAGTGAGAGAGGGGGTTTAGCGTGAGAAAGAAATTTAATCTTCTTCAAGAATTTGGTCTTCCTCAAGATAATCCTCGTCTTCCATAAGCTCATCATCAGCAGTGGCCTCTTGGTATTGTTGGTATTCAGAGACCAAATCGTTCATGTTGGACTCAGCCTCAGTGAATTCCATCTCATCCATACCTTCACCAGTGTACCAATGCAAGAAAGCCTTTCTTCTGAACATTGCAGTGAATTGCTCGTTGACACGCTTGAATAACTCTTGAATAGCAGTACTGTTACCAATGAATGTACCAGACATCTTGAGACCGACAGGAGGGATATCACAAAGAGAGGTCTTGACACCATTGGGAATCCATTCAACAAAGTAAGAGGAGTTCTTTTGTTGAACAGCCAACATTTGGTTCTCGACTTCCTTGGTGGAAAGACGACCACGGAAAATAGTGGCAACAGTCAAGTAACGACCGTGACGAGGATCAGAGGCAGCCATCATGTTACGGGCATCGAACATTTGAGCAGTCAACTCGGGAACACTCAAGTTACGGTATTGTTGAGAACCGAAAGCAGTGAGAGGGGCAAAACCAACCATGAAGAAATGAAGACGAGGGAAAGGAACCATGTTGACGAAAAGCTTACGTAAATCAGAGTTCAATTGGCCAGGGAAACGCAAACTGGTGGAGACACCAGACATGACAGTGGAGACCAATTCGTTTAATTGTCCGTAATCGGGGTTAGACAACTTGAGGGTTCTGAAACAGATATCATAAAGAGCTTCGTTATCGATACAGAAAGTGGCATCACAGTTCTCGACTAATTGATGGACAGAGAGAACAGCGTTATAAGGCTCAACAACGGTATCAGATACCTTGGGAGAAGGAACGACGGAGTAGGTACAAAGCATACGATCGGGGTATTCTTCACGGATCTTGGAAAGTAAAAGAGAACCGAGACCGGAACCAGTACCACCACCAAGAGAATGAGCAAGTTGGAAACCTTGAAGACAATCAGTGTGTTCAGCTTCCTTACGAACAACATCCAAAACTTGTTCGACTAATTCTGCTCCCTCAGTATAATAACCTCTAGCCCAAGAGTTACCAGCACCATTTTGACCAAAGATGAAATTATCAGGGCGGAATAATTTACCATAGGGACTAGAACGAACGGTATCCATGGTTCCTGGTTCAAGATCGACAAGAACAGATCTATAGACGACATTTAAGGTATGAGAGAGATGGAAAAAAAAAATTAATTTAATTTGTTACCTAGGAACATATTGGCCGGATGAGCCTTCGTTATAAAAGACGTTGATACGTTCTAATTGGAGATCGTTATCACCAGCATAAGCACCGTTTGTATCAAGACCATGCTCTTGTGAAATGGTTTCCCAGAACTTTTGACCGATTTGGTTACCACATTGACCTATTGAGAATCAGTTTCATTGTTTGTTCCACACACTCTTCTCTCCTCGTTTCCCCTTTTTTAACCCCCTTGTATTCTAACTTGGTTTTTTTCTTATTTATTTTTACTTACCGACTTGTACGTGAATAATTTCTCTCATTATGTATAATTAACTATTAAAGAAAAAAAGCGTGATATTTTAATAAAACAAAAGGGCAAAAGATATATAATATAGTATGGATAGTTTACTTTTTTTCTAAAATGAATGTCTACCGAAATATAAAAAAGAAAAAGGGAAAAAAAGAATGAACAAGAAAAAAAATAAGTTTTATCGAAAAAAAAGTGAAAAAAAAAATAAGGAATAACACGAGTATTTATTCCTTTTTCTAAAAAAAAGTAACCAATAAAAAGCACGATTTTACATTTTGTGTGATTTGACAAGTTGGTGTAGCATTCTACAACAGTAACATTAACATCCCTCCCTTTTACTTTTTTATTCATTGGAGTTCCCCGTCTTCCTCTCTTTTTTGTGAGAGATTAATCAGTGAAATCATACTGGCATACAGTAGGTCTCGAATACCCGTTAATCCCTTACATCTTAAATAATTTAAATATTCTACTCGATATTCAAAATATTCAATACTGATTCCTCCTTGCTTTTTTGTTTACATTTATAAATATATATTCAGTATCTTCTTTTTATCTTTCCTTTTTGTTCATCTTTACCTCTGCAAGATCTGCCAAAGATTTCGAGGAAGCTACTTCTTGGAGCTTCTCTTCTACATTCACAGTCTGTTCCAGCTCCTAATGTGTATACATTTTTTAATTTTTTTTTGGTTTAACAAAAAAAAAAATTCATGCAGTTTTTTTCTTGAAAAACAAAATAAAGGGGGGGAAAAAAAGTCTTCTTACCTTAAAGAATCTCTTTGAAAACCCTGCTAATGCAGCATGTTGAATGATTGAAAAACAAGACCCAAATTTTTCTCCTCTTTCTTCACAAATATCAGCATAGGATTGAATATTCGTTCTTCATAAATAGTTAAAAAAAGAACGTGAGGGAAATTTGTTTATAGATGCAACTTACTGGGATAATCCAAATGCCGTTGCATTTCCTTCTAAGGCTAAAGCCTTGTCTCGCCACAAGGCCGTACATATATCCGTGACATAAGTATTAAACTGTTCGAGATATTCAGATGAATGTCGAGATACCCAGTCTTCTTCTTTTTGATCGTTCTTGTAAAACGCGTTTATATAGTCAAAGATGATGCCGCACATTCGACTGGTAGCCATGGCATTGAAAGAAAAGAAGCACTTCACAACCAAGTCCACTGAAGGCACAATAATTTCCGGTATATCGTGTTCCTGAGGAATCATCGCCACCATTTCAAAGAACGAAAGTGTTGCATGTTGCAAAAGAGGATGATCATTTTCAGCTAATAGACCCATCACACAAATTTTATCAACGTGCTCAATAATCTTTTGCATCGTTTCGAAATAATCCACATGAATTGATAATCCGTCAAATAACCAGGTGCTATATGTGTGTATTAGTATACCTACATGTGTGTCTTTTTCTTTTATAATAATAATAAAAAAGAACAGTAACAACTTCAACAACAACAAAAAAACTTACATATTATCAACACCATTAACATGAGGTCTTTCCTTGTGACCCCGCCAATCCAATAATGCCCAATTTTTTAGCCATTCAGTGTAACAGTTAATTAATTTCGTTTTCCAAGTTACATTCATCAAAGAGTACTTTCGATACAGCGGTAATAAAATGTCGTGATATAATTCTTCATAATCATTCGGTTTTACAAACGCTATCAGCCCAAATATTTCATCAGAAAATTCAACACCGTTCCAAGACTGCAAGTATATTTTTAAAAAAGATTGGATAACAGGTAATTGTGCCTATTAAAAAAAAAAATCATTATTAATTTTTGCTTTCTCTCTTTCTTACTCTTTTGGCTTAGTTTCTGTTAGCTTACTCTGGAAAAATTTGTCAGAGCTAATAACTTTTGTAAAAGCTCCTTGAGTTCGGATTTTCCCTTGTCTTTACTGTTATTAAATCGAAGGGCAACGGATATTTCGTTTCCTAACCAGTAGCCTAAACGCAACAACATTCCCTCTAATTAACAGACAATGCTTTTAATACCATTCATTATACAAAAGGGGTTGTCTTGTCTTACCATCTACAGTACAAACTAAAAGGTGCTGCATTTGTCTATCCTCTAACAACATTTGCAACTGTTTTGAATAGGGCATATCTTTATTGCGATCAAATGCTTCAAACACATCCAAGCGTTTAGCAGGACGTATCTTGAAATCTTCTGTGGCTGTCGTTTTCTTCTTCTTTTTCACGTTGTCATTCTCCAAGCGTATTCTGATCGCAGGTTTGCCTATCCCACCCACGTGAGATTCATCTCCCCAATAGGCCCAAATATTCCTCATTTTGACTCTAAAGCTTGGGTCAGGATGCTGTTCTTTCTCTAATTAGTGTTCCGGTTCTTTGTTTCATACATAGGATGTTTATCATTACCTCAAATGCAAACATACTTCTTAATCGGACATTCACAGGTACCTGAACCGAATGATCGAAAGTCCGATACACCGCCAATAGTCCAATCAATGAAGCATTGTCCTTTTCTTGTTCGATCAGTTCGTTTCTATTCCCTCCATTCGTTTTTTTTAGTATCGTTCTCAACGCCCAAATGATATAAATACTTTACAATGTTCTAATTCGGTATGGTGTTACGTGACTCTTTCGTGTCATGTAATAGAGCAAATGACAAAGGTTATCTCTATACTTAACGTGTTATGAAAAAAAAAAAAAACTCTGGGGAAAACCAAAAAAAGATAATAACGGGGATGGGGGACGTACAATGATTTTTTACCTTATGACTCGAAAGGGCAGGTAATGAAACAAGACCGTATATAGTTTTGTCATTGTTTCTGTCGAATCAAGGTAATCATATACACAGATGATCCATTTTAGAAACACATTCTATATAAAATTGCTATTTAGCCTTTGAGGATGTAATTTTTAAAATAAATTAAAAACTTACGATAAGTGCCATATTTGCTGATTTTAGGCCAAGTCGACTAAAGATTGGAAGAATAAGGTCTTCGGATACTTCATCTCGAGGTAACAAGACGGACATGCTTTTTTTAGCCTGAAAAACAGCTACAAATAACTTGTCAATCATTTAAAAAAAAAAAAATGTTTGCCACTTACACTGGTTTCTTAATCCAATAATTTGAAACCAAACTCTGAATAATTTTCGGCTTAACCCATATTTTGAAATTAGTGGCTCAAGACTCAATAGGTTTTTGGTTACATTCATAATATTTTTCCTGGTCAATCCTAAAGACTAACTATTAGCAATGGTTCGGTAGATCCAAAAAAAAATGCTTTTTTACTTGATTGAAGAAACCTGAGTTCGGACTTGATACTTCGATCAAGGCCTTCAGGGCTATCCTCCACCACGGACGAATCCTCATTCTCGGAATAGGGAACTTCAGAAATTTCGGAAAACAGGGCATGGTGTGTTTCAGCCTCTAAATCAGACTCCTCTTCTTCTTCCCCTTCTTCTTCCTCCCCTTCCTCTTCCTCTTCTCCGGCCAATTCAAACATGCTCTGTTCTAATTCATCTTCCTTGACAGAATCCATGTGTTGCTCTTGTTCATGTGAGGTTTCCTCGACAGGATCCATCTGTTGCTCTTGTTCATGTGTGATTTCCTCGACAGGATCCATGTGTTGCTCTTGCTCGCGTGTAGTTTCTTCGACAGAGTCCATGTGTTGCTCTTGTTCCCCTGTGGTTCCCTCGACATGCCTCTCTTCAGGCTCAACGGAAGAACTGAAAGGAGGATCTAATTCCTCGTCTGATGAACTTGATTCCACAGGGTTTGCTCTGGCTGTAGAATTATTAAAAGATCAGTATGCATGTCCAGTATTATTGTGACATTCTCATATGTTTTTTTTTACTCGAACGCCTTTTGATGCCACCCATTTTCTTTTGTAATAAATAGAACAACTTGTAATCTGTGCAAAATCATATTTTTTGTGGTCCACCCCCCTATGAGAGCAGTCACGAAGTACGTGATTACGTAAAAAGTCCATTGGCCCCTAAAATACTTATATACACTACATCATGATTTCACATTATCAGCAATACAAGTACTAGGAACAAGTTTGTCTTTCAGAAAGTTGTGACCTATTGCAACATCTCGTCCCCTAAATTGTATTGAAACAAATTCATATACGTGATTTCCGTAATCAAGATTACAATAAATACCTATAATGAGGACATACGGTATAAGTTCAATTTATGAAAGGTCCCCAATGGTATAGCAATGAAACTAGCCGTAGCTGTAATGATACAGACACCTACAAATAAATTGAAGCGTATCTTCTTCGTCTATGTCATATTTTAGCGAGTTTGTTTACAGTGACTGATAAACAAGAGGTGGTTCAGTTGAAATGATGTATCAATCATTTAACCACCCATAATGTTCAGGTCTTTGCTTATAATAGAAACGTTTCAAAAACTTCCATGCTTCTATATATGTAATGCTAAAATTTGTGTTTCAGCAATAGCTTGTTCCAATAGTGGAGCATATTATATGTATAAAAAAACGCATCGATTACTTCGTGAAGTTGTCTGTAAATACGTCTAGATCACCTTAAAATGGTATGGTGTGCCATATTAAACTCCATAACTAAGCCCAATAGATATTTTTTTTCTTAATCGATCAACCAATAGGTCTATTTGTCAACTTCTTGGGGTTCTTGAGAAATAATGTTGAGATCTTAAACATTGTAATCACAATCGATGTCAGCAGTACCGAGTTGAATACGATTTAAGAAGTTTACCCTTTGGCAAGTGCGCAATGGTGTTTGTTTCATGTAGCGAGGGTCCGGTGATACCCACCACAACAACACCGTCCAGAGCAAGATCATTGCGGATCTAAGGGCAATGATGTGGGAACGTGATAGACCTGTCTTCACGCGAGAATTGACAGCGCTTATCACCGAAAACTCTGGTGTATCCTGCCTTTTTACAGTATTTTAAAAGCCGGTACCTGAAAAACGATGCGTTTATGCGATGGTCCGCCGCATAACAACCGCAAGTTTACACCAACATGGAGACAAAAAATTATATTGAAAGTTGGCATAACCAGTTGAAGACAACATATCCTGGTAGATAAAAAAAACCGTAGAGTTGATCGATTGGTGTTTATTTTAATGAAGGATGTTATGCCTGAGTACCACCATAATATCAGTCGTATCTTTTTGAAAGTTGGTAGGATGGGTCCTGAAGAAAGAAGACATCGTGCTAGATATATGCAAGCAGAGGCCATCAGTACTGATGCCCTTGAGCAAATGATAGAAACTGTAACCACAGATTATGATGATAGAAGTGTATATGTTGTTTCTTCCTTCTTGACTTCAGGTGTAAATTACAACGTTGTGGTGGGCGATTTTCAAATGATGTCTTGCAGCTAGCCTGACTTCCGCTTTAACAATATTGCATGCAAAACACATGTATTAGTTGAAGCGTGATATGTCCTGGTTGTCTGTATTTGAAGGTAAACATAAATACTATTGAAATCTTTACGGCTTCAATTTTTTTACTAACACTAAATTGGACGAGGGACACTACGCGGTAGACTAGGTACACTACGCGGTAGACTAAGCACACTACTCCGTAGACTAAACAGTTTCTTTGGACCCCATTTTCTCAACCATCCCCCAAAACTCGCTTAATAGCTCAGCTCTTCTTACTTCCACTGAAAGAACTCCTCTCACCGCTCCAAACAATTCTTTAACAGAATTTGACACTCTGCTTTCCAATATACATAAACTTAAACGCCAACAATATACTTTGAACGAAACTGAGCTCGAAGAATTGACCAGCTTCAAAGATAATAAAAAACTTTAATGCCTAAAAATCAAAAGCAAAGCAGTTTTCTACTTTTAAAAACCGCTCGGGCACATCGCAAATCATATAAGTCAACGTCAGAAATTAAAACAGGTTTTATTGGCCGCCAAGTTTTTTTTTTGAGAACCTTCCCCCCTTCTTTCGCGTTCATTTTTATTAAACCCAAAATGGCTCAGATGCATCTTTCAGTGCTTTTTTTGCTGGTTGCTTATCTCGCTGGCACGCAAGCCTTGTATTTTTACTTGGAAGGCTCCGAGAAAAAATGCTTCATTGAAGATTTACCTAAAGAAACCATGGTCATTGGTAACAGTTTTTTTTTTATATAGTCTTTCATCCAAAACACATGGAACTCACTCTATAAATTATAGGTATTTACAAGTCAGAACAATTTAATGCTGCTCAAAATCAATGGATTGAAAACAAGGAATTAAAAATTGAAATTACTGTCGAGGTTTGTTTTTTTAGATGTGAATTGTTTCTTTGTGGTGGTTTTTTTTTTATTAATACGATGCTGTTATAGGAACTTCCTCAAGGTCACAAAACGTTCGAAACAAAGGGCGAGTCTTCAGGTCGCTTCACTTTTACATCCACCGATTCAGGCGATCATTCTATCTGTCTTTCTGCTGCTACAAACGGTTGGTTCGATAGTTCCAGAACTGTAAGGTTTTTTTTAATCTTGTATAACTGTGTGTTAGATACTGATATTATGATTTAGAGACTTACACTTGATATGGATTTCGATGACCCAACTGACCATCATGACCATAACGCCGATGGTGTGTCTGGTATGTACCATCGATTGATTTTAAGATAGAGTTACTGATGATTGTATTAGATTTGGTAAAGAGAGTTCATGAATTAAACGAACGTGTTGAAGATATTCAAATCGAACAAAGCGCTCAACATGTAAGTTCCACCACCCTCTTTTTTTTTTTAAACACAGTGCATTAACGATGAGAGAAAAATAAAGGACCGTGAAAAGGATTTCCGTGATCAATCTGAACTTACCAACTCTCGTGTTGTCTGGTGGACTATTGCTCAACTCATTGTTCTTGGTGTTGTTTGTTTCTGGCAAATGCATTACTTTAAGAATTTCTTTATGGCCAAGAAGCTTGTATAAAAATAGTAGTTTATTGAATAATAATAAAGGAGAGGAAAGAAAGAGAGAGAGAGAGAGAGAATAGGCAAATGCCTATTTTGGTAAAATAATAAATTTATTCCTAGACTCGAAATTTTCGAATAAGCATAGAAGAGCTGTTACAACGATTTTGCAGTAATTTTAATCTCTCAAGCACAGAAAATGAGAGGTCGTGAATGATCAATTTGGATGGTTTGGTTGGCCTATTGCAAGATATGTCCATACCCAAGGCGGCAATACATTCATCTAATTGTTCAAGCTCATCACACACAATCTTAAAGTAATTCTGATAAATATAGTTCATTTCATTGACAGACTTATTATAATGATCATCCAGGTATTCATCAAACATATTCATATTGGCAATTGACAACAGTCCTTTATCAATGACCCCATTTAAATGGACCATCTTCAGCCATGTATGTTTGATCACATGAAATTCCATATTTTGCTGCAGACAGTCTGCTACTGCTTGATTCAGTAATATCTTGTTATCTTTGGCATGTTGATCACAATCATCCGCGTACAATCTTGCAATAGAAAACACCTTGTCTAATGTATGTTGCACTTTACTTTCCATTTCATCCAATTCACGTTTACTTAAGGTCTTGGCAGATGAATGCGTATCGGCCACATTTTTAAAGTACAAGTCAAGTTCTTTGACAGTTTTCGAGATAAATTGACAGAGTCGGGATGAAACAACACCACATTTAAAAGCATACGCATGTTTAGGAATGCACTCTCCATTACCCTCTGGGACATCAAACAAGTCCATTTTGGCATAACGGTCGAGTAGATATCTTGCAATGAAAAACAAGGCAATAGAAAGCATTCTGTTGAGTCAGTTGTTGGAAAAGAAAAGAAAAAAGAGAAGGGAGAAGCCAAGTCTTTTGATTTTTCATTAAATGGGTATCATTATTTATAGGTTACCTTGTACTTTTTTATCTAATATGCAAGACTAAAATTTCATTGTACACAGTAAGATTTTAACTCTTTTTTTTTTTTTTTTTTTTTTTTTGCTGTTGTACTTCACAAATTTAAATTCACTTTTCGTTACCAACGAAACAAAAAAAAACTACAAGTTACAAATGTTCAATTTATAACAAAACTTTGTTCTTTTTTACATTTTTTTTTTAAAAAAAATAAATTGACAATGAACCCATTGTCACGTTTCTTCTCATTCTTTCACACATATCTAAAAAAAGTAATCGCACCCCTGAAAATCTATACACGCATTTTGTCAATAAAAGTGTCGTACTTATAAATCATATCACCTCCGCTCACCTATAAAATAGAATCCACAATTAAGTAAAGTCATCTTTTATCTACTATACATTTATTTCGTACACTAAAATATTAGTACAACTATCACGACAAAAGAATGGAGAGGGAAACAACAAAATAATTCGTGTAACATAAACCGAACACAAGCAAAAATAATCGCTCCCGGGTGGGCTTGAACCACCAACCTCCTGATTAACAGTCAGACGCGCTAGCCAATTGCGCCACGGAAGCTATTGATGTCACCAAAAAATTTATAAAGTATATAGAAAAAAACATCAAAATTTATAATCACGTGATAATCACATGTGAAGCTTCTGATTGGTTGGTAAGTTTTAGCTTTATACTTTGATTTTTTGACCTTGAAAGCGTAATCATAGTAATGTAAAACACGAGTATAAAAGTATGCTATTTAAATAAAACAATTAAAACCCTTTTTTTTATTTGACCCACGTGCTTGTGCAGATAAGATTAAATTTTTTTAACGGAAACAAATGAGCCAGCAAATGATGTCACGCATTTACTTTCAAGCGGAGAGGGTGCGCCAATATCACAATATTTTTCTAAAAAAAAAAAAAAAAATGAAATTTTTTAAATTCCCATTTTCTCTTTCTTTTATTTGTTCTTCACAATCTAAAAAGCAAAAAAGAAAAAGAAAATGTCTGACGATTTTGATGATGATTTGTATAATGTGTACAATGGAGGAGGACAAGAAGATTCGTACAATGATGAAGATTTATACGGCGAAGACCCCGTGGTTGATGTGAAGGAGGAAGAAGTGAAAGAAGAGGAGACTGTGGAGGAATCCACTGTCCCGGAACCTACTACACCTACCTTGACGGAGACTTCCTCTCATCAAAACGGGTATCAACAACAGCAACAACAGCAACAGCAACAACAACAACAACAACAGCAGCAGAATTGGGGATATCAGCAACAACAGCAACAGAATCAATATCAACAATATATGGCTGCGTACCAACGAAGCTTACAACAACAGATGGCCATGAATCCATATCAAATGCAACAAATGATTCAGAGACAGATGAGACAGCCTCAACATTATAATAACAGGCAAGAGACGTCAGTAAAGAAGGGACATAATGAGTCACTCCCTTTTTACATAGTTCCTGCTTATCCATATTTTATCTTGGTTTTCGTTCCAGCTGTGGGTCTACCCCCCTAATCTTTTGGCTGTATGAAATTGCATCATATTACGATGCAAAATAAAGATT
>JAEPRD010000319.1:0-16348 GCA_016758985.1 Mucor saturninus | reverse complement strand
ACTTCTTTGGCAGCTTTCCATTGCTTACTAGTGCATTTAATCTCTTTCTCTCTGTTTGTATAATCTGATATCAAGTCTTTACAGTCTCCTTGAACCATCATTTTATATATTTGTTTATTCTCGTACTTTATACAAGGTAAACATAAAAGACAGGCAGATTCTTATCACTTTCGTGTAATAAATTTTTATATTAATTTTATTTTGTGTAACCCAACTTCTATTTCTCGAAATATCAAGCAATACTCCAACCACCTCTAACTACGCATTAAAATAACAAGCAAACTCGTCTGTTCATTTTAGTACAACTCCCAAAGTCCTCAGACAAAAACTCACCAAGTTCTGAAGACTTTCGTAATCCGCCATTCCAACGATTTCACAGGACATCTCTCCATCTGTGAACATCCTCTATTGCTACCTCGTTCAAACTTTACCTGAACCCGCTCTTATTACAGTCAACCCACATACTGTAATTTCAGCCTATACATTAACTGTTGAACGCTCTCTTTTTTGGCACTATAAGGTTGCATTTATATATAACCTACTATAATGTCAAATATTAACTCTTCTTCCCTGAAACGAGGCCAAGGCACCTCCATTTCAGTTCCTCGCAAGGATATTACGAAGCCTATAACTCGTAATGGAACCTTTAAGCATGTCGTCGCTGACCCCGAAGCAGATTTTCTTCACAAGAAGAAAATCGCTACTGCTACGGTTCGCCGCATGGCTGGCTCTCCTGAGGCCTCCTCAATCACATGTGTCTCCTCCAATACCATCCCAAATGGTCAAAAAGTCACCTCTCGTGAAACCTCTCCTGCTGCTCCTATTACTACCATCACAGAACTAGATGATAGTCCAATTATCATGGAGTCCATTGATTCGTCCCTGGGTTCATCCCTACCTCATGTTCCACCTAATCTTGGTGAAACATTAGCTTTTAGCATCCCTGAGTTTGCCCTGGATCTCCAGCAGCAACTCCGTAAACAAGCTCGTCGACTGGATGAGTACGAAACCAGACTGTCTGCAACTGATCAGATCCTTGAGGAAAATGTTCAATTAAAAGCAACTATTCGTGAGCAAAGTGACACCATCACCGCGCTCAAGGCTCAACTCACCGCCTCACCATATCGTCCAACCGATACACCTATGGAGGTTGACTCTCAAGAGAGGGATTAATCCTCTAATGCCAGTATTTGGAGTAAAGTACCACCCTCTTCTTCCTCTTCCAAGCCTGCCCCAACTGCCTCTAATAGACCCCAAACCAACAAAAGTAAGCCCACTATGGCTGAAATTGTTGCAAAAAAGGCTAGCAAGCCCGTCCAGCCAAAGCCCAAAGCAAAAAAGCTCTCTGCCGAAGCTCTTGCTAAAGCTGCCCGACCCTTCATGGAACGTGATCCCAACGAACCTCAAGGCTTCCAGTATGTATATATTGGTCGCTCACGTAAGATCACGCGCCCAGAAACTCGAAAGAGATTTAAACTGGTTGGTATCGACACCAGTCGTGTACTGGATATTACGTTCCCTGCCTTTGGTGTTCTCGGTGTTCTTGTACACGTCTCTTATGCCCCCACCTTCATCAAGATTATGACTAGTGTCAAAGCTGGAATCATCAAGGATTTCGATCCCTCTGATGAAAAACACTTGGCCAATCCTATATACAAGTCATATTCTGCTGCTGCTCGTGCTGACATTGCTATGCAACTCAACAACAACCGTTGTAAGCAAGCTTTGTTGTACCTCCACAACACACGTCCAACACAGGTGAAGCCTGTTGGTTACTCTATGATTGACATGGGTTATTTGTCAGAAGAAGAACTCATTGAAATTACCAAGGTGCCATCATCTGACCCTCGTATGCAAGCCAATGAAGAAGCTGCAAAGCTTTTTAATGTACCTATGCCCAAACAACCTTCGCCTTCCCACTCCACTGAAGATATGGATCAAGACGAAGAGTTTATGTCTGCCCCCACAGAAATTATCGCATCTGAGGAGGTGCTATAATTATGTCGGCCCAACCTTTTATGATAAGTCTCTTGAATGCTAATGGTCTCAAAGCCACTACTGTTCAAGACCCACTTTCCCATACGCTCTTTTCTGATATGCTACTTATTACTGAAACTTGGCTTACGCCTTCTATGCTGCTACCGACGAACTGGCCACAATATCACTGTTATGGTCAAAAAGTCAAAAATGCAAATAATCGTGGTAAAGGTGGTATCACCGCTTTATTTAATCCATTATGCAAACACACAGTCCTTCAACTTCCTTCTCCCAATGACCACACGCTCTCCCTCAAAGTAGGTGATCTTCGTGTCCATTGTCTATATCTTCCTCCATCTATGCCCATCAATCAAGTTTTTGCCACCCTTGATTCGATTCCTCTCCTGCCCAATACCATTCTTTGTGGTGATTTTAATGCTCGTCTTGGCTCTTTTGTCGGCGACCATCAGTCCGACTCTCGTGGTAATCGACTACTCTCCTGGTGTTCTGACCACCAACTGCGTATATTAAATGAATCTCTTGCCCATGGTGTTCCTATTTTTTCTGGGTTTCGACTCGGTCAAGAAATATCAAGCATTGTTGATTTTTTTATCACAAATATCGCACCTTCCTCTCTCCTCTCAGCAGCTCTGCAAGTTGAATCTGACCTCTCTCTGAGCTCTGACCATCGTCTTATGCACCTCACATTCGACCTTGCGCCATCTCACGATGATGTCCCCCTTCTTCCCGATCGACCGTTGGCACCACGTAGACTATGGAATTTAAACAGACTTAAAAAACCTGCGTACCTCCAGAAATACCGTGAGTCCATTAAAGAAAAGATTGCACCTCTCACCACCAAGCTCGAAAACTGGGTTTCCTCTCCAACTCTGCTATGTCCATCTCTTGATTTATTCAATGAGTCATTCAATGCATGTGTGTATGATTCTTTATATCTTTCCGTTGGTAACACTCCTTCCCGTCCGTCTTACTGGCACAAGTACTGGACTACTGAACTACAAGAAGCTGCTGAATCAAGAGACCGATGTTATAAACGCTGGCGTAGAAGCATTGGAATCGACAAAGTACATTGGTGGAATCAACACGATGAAGCTAACAAACTTTTTCGAAAAAAGATTCAACGGATTAAAAGAGAATCGTGGAACGAATTCAAAAAAGTTTGGAGACAAACTTTTCAAAAGCCACAAAAACGATTTCTCGAATTAAATCCCGCAACACTCATACCGCTTCCTTCACGCATACTGATGGTCCCATGAAAGCTGTTGATATTATGTCCACCCATTTATCTTCAGTGTATAGTGGTTCCTCTCTCCCTGCTCCTTCTCTTCGCCCACCTTCCGTTCATTTACACCATTTTTTACCTCACTCTCTTGACAACACTCCTTTTTTGGATGATGATGTTATATCGTGGCGTATCAAAGAATTACCGAACAACAAAGCTCCTGGTCCTGATCACATAAAAGCTGAAATGCTCAAGCCTGTCATTGACATCCTTGCTTCTTTCTTCAAGCTTTACTTTACCCTTTGTTACCAGTGGTCCAACACACCGTCTCTATGGCGTCAAGCCACTGTGTTTCCAATATTTAAAAAAGGTGATCGTACTGACCCTGCAAATTATAGACCCATTTCACTCACTTCTGTTCTTCGAAAATTGTTTGAAATGACTATAGTCTCACAAGTTACAGAACTATCTCCTGCTCTTGACCATGCCCAAGGTGGTTTCCGTAAACAACGTAGTCCTCTTGACCAAGCTTTGTGTCTGCATGATCTTATGCATGATTACTTCAACAAGCATTATCATTTTCCTTCTGTTGCCTTTCTGGATATTAAACAAGCTTACGATACGGTGGATCGTCGTGTAGTCTGGAATATTCTTGCATCCACTTCTTCTTTTCCTGTTCCTCTGCTCAACCTACTCATCCATATGTTTGATGATGTTTCTATCTCTGTATTGCTGGCCAATCATAGATCAGATCCATTCACTCCCATCACTGGTTTGTTGCAAGGCTCTGTGCTTAGTCCTCATTTATACTCTCTGTATATTGATTCTCTTCCTGGTGTATTGCGTAGCGCTGCCTCTGATTCTACTCCAGAAGTATTTGGTATCGACGACGATGAACCTGTAGCCGTTAACTCTCTTCTCTTTGCGGATGATGTTGCCATTTTTGGAACAAAAGACGAAGTTGAAAAAATGCTACAAATCGCTGGCGATCACTCTCTCAAACTTGGTTACAGATGGAGTCCATCCAAATGTGCCATTTTAAACGCTCCTTCTCCTCGCTCCTCTCGAACTCCAAATTTTGCCTTTACTCTATATGGTGAACCCATCCCCACTGTTGACCAGTTCTGTTACCTGGGTATGGAATTTACAAAAAAAGGTTTAAATGCAGGTAAAAATATTGAAGCTCGTGCTGCCAAAGCCAAATCCACCATGTCTCTCCTTACCTCTGTCGGTGTACACCGTAATGGTTTTTCTCTCCTTCTCTCCGCACGCCTATACAAAACGTTCATTCGACCTAAAATTGAGTATGGATTGGCTATTTCTTGTTTCACAGCCCGTGAAATGAGTAAATTAGACACCCTACAAAATTCACTTGTGTCAATGTTCGTAGGTAGTAAACATACAGCAGTTGCTAAACACATCACTTGTCTCCCTGGTATGCTCCACCGCTATAACACCTTGGTTACTAAATACGTACTACGCTCTGAACATCTTCCAGAAGATTCTCTCCTCATCCTCCTCCAAGAATCTCTCTCTCAAACAAGACTTGGTAACAAATTACAAACCAACGCTCTTTATACCTCTCTCCCTGATCCTATACCAACCTCTCCAATTATTCTCCGTAATCACTATCGTGATTATTGACAAAATTTTTGTGACGATCAAAGAGCCCATCACACCACTACTGGTAAAAACGTCCTCCTCCGCGCTAGTCGCCCATCAACATTTGTTCCTGACCCCATCCTCTACCTTCCTATGAATAACTCCGCTCGTAGTCGTTTGGTATGATGGCGTCTTGGTCGATTTACTGCTATGGAAAGAAACGAGTGTCCTTGTGCTGACTTTGGTCAAATCATAACTCGTGATCATTTTTTGACTTGTCGTGCTATTGACGCCGATTTAATTGATTCTCTTCCTGTCTCCCCTCCTGGTGTTAACCGTATTGATTTTGCTTTGAATTCTTTACCCACCAAGAAAAAAAACAAACCTCCTGCCTTTTGGCCGAAACTCTTATCCTTGCTTTGGATGATTGACACGCTGTGTCACCCTCTATCAAATATTCCAGAAGATCCAGATCCTGGTTCTTCTTGGTTCAACTACCCTCGCTGAACACTAGTTGCTTGTTTTCTGTCGCGTCGTCACGGTGGTAAGTGATTATCAAAGTTCCCATCCGTTGATCGTTCCTTCAGATCAATCCAACTAGTTATTAAGCTTATGCTACTCCACTCCGTCTTTTCATTTTTTTATTCTTAATTGTTTGTCACACAGAATATTTTTTCATGCAAAAATTTCCAACCCGATCTCGAAAATTAGACATATATCTATGGATAGTCCATCAATTTTCTTTATTTTTTCACTGTTAGATAGCTAAAAACTTCCTCTATTACATTAAATAAAACAACATCGTTTTCATCTGAGCTAGCTAGGCCTCTTTCGCTTGTCACGTTCGTGGTTTGGTTGTGTCGCGTTTGGCGTCATTACGTCACGTCACGTGATATCCACGTGTAGGTTCTCTCATTGGTTGGTGTGTTTCTGGTGTTCTGATTTCGAATCCTTGGTTGGGATTGTTTTTTTTTCTGGAAATGAATATTCTATTTTATTTTTCTTGTGTTATGTTTACTTTGGTAATCGCCGCTACTACTGTCAAATTACCCGTTTATTTCGTGTTATGTCTACTTTGGTAATCGCCGCTACTACTACTCAAATACCCCGTTATTTTTGTGTTATGTTTACTTTGGTAATCGCGGTTAGTGTTGGTCAGGTATTTTATTTACCTTGTACTATGCTTACTCTGGTCTGTCTGGAGACGTGTACATTTAACCGTATATGTATTTCGAGGTGGTTTCCGGGTGAATGGTTTTTAATAATTTATTATTTTTGTTTTACGTTTGGAGGTTAAAAATTTGACAGCTATATAAACAACTGTGGAAGTTGAATTTAAATAAAGGCATTCTATTTTCTGGAGTTTATTTTTCTGATACTCTATCTTAAAGGATATAACTACTTTGGCAGATTTCCTCAGCTTACTAGTGCATATTCTCTCATATCTTTTGTCTGTGATCTTTAATTCTTAAGTCTTACAGTCTCCTTTTGATATTAATTTTCATACTTGTTTATCTCTCTGTACATTTCTTACGAAGGTAAACATAAAGACAATCGATTACATTTCACGCTTTCTCAAACTTTTTATTAAATTTTAACGGTTAAACATTTTAGCCGGTACTTTAAAATCGATAAAAAATCAACAACGTTAGCAACAACCTTCAAAATAAGTTTTATAATATTAAAGCTTACTACCTCAAGTACCTTCAAACAAGTTTTCAACTCCATTGAACAAGATCTACAGTTTTTAGAAAATTCGAAATTGTTAATTTCTTAAAAAATGGAAAATCAACAAGCAATGGACTGTACCATTGATTCGGAACAACCCAATCTCGACCTCGGACAACTCCAGGAATACGTCTACGATCTCGCTTCTCAAGTTAAAGAACACTCTACCATTTTGAAAGAAATGGCGCTCCTGAGAGAAAAAGTTTCCACTCTCCAAAAGGAAAATATGATTCTCGCCTCGGAAAATAAAATTTTGAAAGAAAAATTTATTTCTGTTTCATCCAACCCCGGTGCATCCAAGACCACCGTTCTACCTCGGGTTTCAAATCAATCCACCGAGGATTTCAACCGGGGCTCATCAAGCAAAGATTCAACCTGGGCTAATAAGGCCGCTGAAACACGCCCTGAGAAACCCAAACGTACTTCCTGTTTGGGATGGAGATAAAATGTAAATTAGGGTAACAAAAGAAAATACTGTTAGAACTTTGTATATCTTTTATTTCGAGAAAATTTAGATTAGGGAATTCTACTAGCAAAAACTACAGGTATTTATACTAAATGATTAGATGGCTTTCGGACATTATATGTGACGCGTTAGAGGAACATGATATAATGCTATACGTAATATCTGCTTAAATAAATATGTTATGAAGTAATTCCTGCCTTACAAAGTAAAGACAAAATACGTGAGAATCTAAATTCATCTCCGCAGATGACATTACGTAAATGCCAAAGAGAAAGTTTAGTGCGTGCAATATTCAGTAACCGAATATTCAGCCTATGGGATTGTATTATACTTTTATGGTATTATAATATTTTACTCGTCACAAGGTGAATTACCTTGTGCACAGACACCAACAGTTCTGATGATAACAAGTGGGGCAATGCGTGAGCCATGAATATATATACTGGATCAACCATTATTAAGTAATGTGATGATTCCTTTATTATAATCTATGACATCCTCAACACTTCCCCTGCCGCCTCATTAAAGAAGCGTATCGCCGCCGCTCGTCCCTTCCAAAGTCTCGAAGATAAAGGTCCACAAGGCTTCCAATATGTTTATATTGGTAGATCTCGTAAGATCATTAGATCTGAAGTTCGTTCTCGCCTCGGACGTTCAGGTATCGACACTGGTCGTATACTTGACGTCACGTTCCCAGCCTCTGGTGTACTAGGTCTCTTAATGCACGTACAATATGTACAAACATTTACCGAAGCTATGGCCAAAGGTCGACGCCACCCTGTTCCCCAACTTCGACCCTCTGGACCCTAAACATTTGGCTGACCCTCAATATATGGCTATGTCACATGACGAGCGTTGTCAAAAAATGCATGACATTGTCAACAATCGTGCAATTGATACTCTCTCTTTCCTGCGTCCTCTCGTTGTTGGTGCTGTTGCTCGTTCCTTTGTTGACTTAGGTTGGATCGATGACCAAAACGCCAAAGATGCCCTTGCCAATGCCCAAAAGAAACTGGGCCAAGTCGACCCACGTAAAGCTGCTTTCTATTTCAAGGCTGCAGTAACAGAATCTTCTTCAGAATCTGAAATGGAACTCTAATGAGTACCCATTACGATTCCAACAACAACACCCTCCGCTCCTTCTCCTTTAGTCTCTGGAATGCCAATGGTCTTCGGGCTACAACCATTCAAGATGTACTATCGCATGTCACTAATTCCGATATCCTTTTCATCACCGAAGCATGGCTCACTGCTGGTTACTTTCCTGCCAATTGGTCTCAATATCATCTCTACGGTACTTTGGTCTCCAATGGTAATGGTCGAGAATCCGGTGGTGTGTCATGTTTTGTCTCGCCTCATTGTCCTATCCCTGTAACTCAACTTCCTTCTCCCAATGCATATACCTTGTCAATCAAAATTGGTAGCGTCAATGTGCATTGTACATACTTTCCACCCAATCTCTCTCGAGAGTTGGTGCTTTCCGCTCTAAGGTTCATCCCACTCGGCTCTGACACCATTCTCTGTGGTGACTTTAATGCACGTCTTGGTCCTCTCATTGGTGATTCAATCACTACACCTCGTGGTACTGATCTAGCTACTTGGTGTGAACAACAAGATCTATTGGTTCTAAACACTTCTCTGGCACATGGTGTCTCTACTTTCTCAACATTTCGACAAAATACTGAACAACGTAGCATCATTGATCTGTTTCTTACCAATATACCCGACTGGAACTTCAAACACCCTTCCCTGGTGGTTGAATCTGATCTTTCTCTCGGCTCAGATCATAGACTTATGACACTGTCATTTGAATATGATTCTGCTTTACGATCTGGGGGTAGTAGGTCTGGGGGTGATGGATCTGGGGGTAGTGATACCATAGCTCCAAGACGCCTATGGAATCTCTCTAGGCTAGGTGAAGATGGCCCTAAAGCGCTATTTCAGTCCAAATTTGTTTCTCTCGTTGCTCCTCTTGTTGATTCTCTAACTGATCTAGTGTCTAATCCTCCCCTGGTCTGCCCTGATATTGATGGCCTCAACCAAAATCTTAATGATCGCCTCTATCAAGCTCTTGACTCTTCTGTTGGTGTTAAAAAACCTAACTCTGGTAAGAAGTGGAAAGTGTTCTGGTCCAATGAAATGCAAGAAGCCGCTCGAGAACGTGATCGCTGCTTTGGCAGGTGGCGTCACTCTCGCGGTGTTGATAAAGCCTACTGGTGGAACCAACACCTTGCAGCTCATAAATCTCTTCGTCGTCTGGTATCTGCAGCAAAACGTCTTTCCTGGAAAAACTTTTGTGAATCCCTTGAAACAAATTTATCCAAAGCCACTGCTACTCTAGCAAGAATTAAACGTCGCAGACAGTGCTCTTCTACCTACGCTCATCTTGATGGTCCCCAAGCTTCAGTTGATGCAATGGCAAATCACTTGTCTAGCGTATACGCTGGTAATCTCCTCCCTCCTCCTGCCAGTCGTCCCCCTCCTCCACCCAGGTTCCTTGAAAATAGTCCTCTCCCTGTTCCTGATGACGGACTATTTGACGTTGATCGTGTTCTAGAACACATCAACCGATTACCATCTCGCAAGGATCCTGGATCTGATCACCTCAAGGCTGAAATGCTTAAGTCTCTTGGCAAAGATATAGCTAAAGTACTCTCCCTCCTATTTACCCTCTGCTACCAATGGTCTTATACACCTAGCCTATGGCGCATAGCTAATGTATTCCCTATCAACAAAAAAGGGGACCCATTTGATCCAGCAAACTACAGACCTATTTCACTGACATCTGTCATTCGAAAACTGTTTGAATTCACTCTCTCTGGCTCCCTCTCTCTCCTCAGCCCTCCACTGGATGTAGCTCAAGGTGGATTATGCCCACAACGTAGCCCCCTTGATCAAGCCCTTTGTCTACATGACCTCATACGTGACTACCTCCGTACAAATCATCGTCTTCCAGTGGTAGCATTCCTTGTTATCAAAGCCGCCTATGATACCGTCGATAGACGTGTAATCTGGAACTCCTTGGCCAACTCTCCTCTCCCCAAGCCAATCCTTGCACTATTGGTAAATTTATTTGATGATGTTCACATCTCAGTCTTAATTTCCAACCATGTATCCACTCCCTTCTCTCCTGCTACTGGTGTACTTCAAGGTTCTGTCCTGTCACCTTTACTATACTCTCTCTATATCAACTCTCTGCCTGGTGTTCTTCGGTCTGTTGCTACACCAAGTACGACTTCTGTTCTCCCTCCTGGTGCTACTCAACGTACTCCAATAAATTGCCTCTTGTTCGCTGATGATGTAGCCATCTTAGGATCTGCATCTCAAGTACAACGCATGCTCAACCTCTCCGCTGAACACTCCCAATCGATTGGCTACCGATGGAGCCCCTCAAAATGCGCTGTTCTCAATGCCCCCACAACCGGCCCTCAAATGACATTGTATGGTAACTCACTGCCTACAGTTGATGAGTTTGTATACTTAGGCGTACCTTTCAACAAGGATGGTCTATACGGCCCTGGCATCCTGTCCCTCCGTAAAGCAAGTGCAATCAAAACCATGGCCCTCCTCACTTCAGTTGGTGTCCACAAAAATGGTTTCTCTCTCCTCCTCTGCTCCCGGCTATATACCAGCTTTATTCGTCCAAAAATAGAGTATGGTCTCGCTATCTCCCACTTTACAGCTACTCAAATAAAGGCCATCGACGATACACAAAACCGGCTTGTCCGAATGTTCGTAGGTGGATCTTGGTTTAAAGTTGCTAAACACATTACTTGCCTACCCTCGATGAAACACCGCTATAACGTGCTTGTCACTAGATATGTGTTGAGAGCTAATTCACTACCAGATGACTGTCTACTTGTTCTCCTGAAGTCTCTACAAAAACCACCCAGGTTGATCTCTCTTCTTCAAAAGAATGCCCTCTACAGATCTCTGCCAACTCCACTACCCACCACCCATGGTTTACTGAATTCACACTTCAGGAAAATCTGGTAAGACCAATTTGTTACTCTCATGGCTAAAGCTGTCACCTCTGGACACCATGTTCTACTTCGAGCATGTCGTCCATGCACCTCTAAACCTGATCCTATACTGTATCTCCCAATGTCCAAAACAGCTAGAAGTTGCCTAGTACGCTGGCGTCTAGGTCGATTCGCTAACATGCGTGAACAATGCCCCTGCTTCTCTGGTGAATACATTACTCGTGACCACTTTCTCTCTTATCGTGCTCTGGAGTCAACCCTATGGGATTCTCTACCACCATCTCCATCACCTACAATTCATCGTCTAGACTTTGCAATTAGTAGTCTTCCAACTTCCGCTTCGTCAGGTCCACCACCATATTGGTCTGAATTACTTCAATTGCTTTATGCAATTGATTGTCTTGTACATCCTCTTGCCAATATCGCTCCTGATCCGGATCCTGGTGATTCATGGCTTCCCTCTCTGCTCTCTACATAGATAACCTATTTGTATCTGCCTTCCATCTGCGTCGCTACGGTGGTAAGTCATATCAAAGTTCCCAGCCGATAGTCGTACCAGAGGATCATTTACAAATACATTAGTCTACAAGCTCTTTTCTCACTCCTATCCCTTTTTTCCCTTATACGCTCTCTGTTGGGTTTTTTTATATTTTCTCTTCAAATTTAACTTAGTTCATCCTTTGTGGCATTTTATGCTCTATTGAGTTGCCATACATTGTTGTAAATAATAAAATTAAAATCTTTAACCTGAGCTAGCTAGGCTGGATTTGTTTTTGTAAACCTCAGATGTCCAGTTGGGCCTTACGTAATATTTCTTGCACGTGACTATCACGTGAACGTGTTCCTATTGGCCAGAAGAGTACTCTTCAAAGTACAAATACAAAATAAGTATTGAGATAAAAGATGAAGATTTATGATTATAATGTGGGGTTATTTATACTATCTAATTTGGTTTATGTTTCATATGTGCGTGATTGTTTTTATGCTAAACTAGTTTATGGCTTTGCTTGTTTGTTCTTATGATATACAGTTTTGTTTTCTTGTTTGGTCTTGCTTTCGTGACCTTTGGCTTAAACCTTCGTTTTGGTCTTGTGAGTTCCATTGCGTCATAATAGTTCTCGGTACCGGGCTCTTGTACCGGAACTATTTCATTGGCTGGATTAATTCTGACATTTTTGTCAAGCCTGTAAATGTTGATGAATCTGATGCCTCAAAGAATCACGTGACTAGCCGGGCTAGTCCGACCCGAACTCCGGACCTTGACGTAGACATGCCTCTAGAAATCGAACTTAGGCTCAAGAAGACCAAAAACCAAAAAAGACGATTTGTACCACTCAAGAATAATCATATGAACCGGAAAAGGTCTAAGCTGAATAACACCACTTTATTATATACAACATAACACCATTTCGGGTTCACCTATTTCATATCAATAACCTGTTTATATTATTCATCATCATTATTATTATTATTATCAATATCATCATCACAAGTATTATTATATTATCACATCACTTATATCTTAACAATTAGTATATATATCCCTTAACATTTAAACAATAAAACATTATCTTCTATTTTAATATTAAATACTTCTTTACTTCTTCCTATTCTAATTAACCACTGAGAGTTGAATTAGAATAACATTGAACTTACATTTTTGTCAAGCCCATAATTGTTAATGGTTCTGATGCTTCTAAAAGCCACATTCCGACCCGGACTCTCAAACCCGAACCGGACCTTATCACGGATGTTGAAATGCCTCTCAAGATCGAATTACGATTAAAGAAAGCTAAACTTTTAAAAAGGAAGTTTGTACCCAAGATAACCAATGCCAATAGAAAACGGCCAAAGAAGTAACACCACTTTATTGTCAAGATCACAACACTACTTCTACATTCAACAACCTGATTACTTATATTTATCACAATCAATCTTTATATCTATCACCATACTTTTATTATATTATCACCATACATATCAACATTACATTGTCACCATATTCATTATTACATTATTATCACATTCTATATATTCCCCAAACTAGTATAAATAGCTCCTAGCTTTGTATCAAATAAACATTATCTTCTATTTTATATATTTAAGTACTTCTCTACTTATGAACTGATTAACCACTGAGAGTTGAATCTACACACACTACGTAACCTATTAAAGACTGATATTTTTGTAATCCTCAAATGTTTTTTTTTGCTGATGTAATAGTTCCAGCACGTGACTTACACGTGAACCTTTTCTGATTGGCCAGGATAGTCCCTTGAGATTAAAGCCTTTAAAAGAGTACCTTGAAAGTACGAGTAATAATAAGTTATGAGATAAAAGATAATGTTTATTTTCTAGAAAAGATGAGGATATTTATATTGTCTATTTTATGGGATTATATCATATATATGTAATTGCTTCGAACTAATTTAGTTTATGTTGCTTCTATTCACCTGACCTGTTGTGTTTTGAGGTAAGTAAATTATAAGGCAGTTTATGAATAATTTGAGACTGTTTATAAGATGTCTTTATTATGAAATAAAATGAACAAGTATTTATATAAAAAAAGACTATCTGCTGTGCCACTATCTTTAGTGTATCTTTGAAGTTGTTATCGTTTTCCCAGTGTGTATCCTGTTACCTTTAACTGCTTATTTTGTAAATATGTAACACTTGGAAGTACTGTCACCTTAGACACATTGTACTTCCATCTCTTTAGTAAGCCTTAATTACTGTGTTCTTGTAACCTTGTGATATGATAGTACTAATTATCTAAAATGGGTAATTGATTCCTTAATCATTCTTAATGTATTGATGTCATAGACATGGATTTATATAATGTACCAATACTATAGCAGATCACCACATGACCATTACGACATTTATTCTTGATTTCTTAAATGGTCTGGTCTTGGGTTGTTTTGGTTTGAACCTTCTTTTGGCTTCGGTAACTCCATCATCTCGTGATAACGTAATTATCGGACTTATCTACCGGACTAAATTCTATTGTTGATGCGCATTGACATTTTTGTCAAACCTGTAAATGTTGATGGATCGGATGCCTCAAAGAATCACCACAACACAGTACCGCGTATTATGTATGTAGCCCAAAGACAGGATTCTGGACATATCCTGTGTCCGAAAATACCGAGAAATAATAAATTAAAAAACTAGCGATCCTACTTAATAACCATAGTTCAAAATTTAACACGTTGTTGTTGTGATTGAGCCTTATATATACTTGATCTACACAGCAGATTTTATCCATTACGATAATTTTATAAATACTTCTCTTAATGTTGTATATTAAATATCCGCGATTTACTTAACAAACTAGCAAGATATTAATCAAGCTAAATACAAGTACAAAAGTATACATTTATTATATGATTATTATAAAAAGACATTATTAAAAATATTGTAGTAATCAGATTATCGGAGGCCAATGACAAGCGAGGTTTGAAAGTATAAGCACGAGAAATCTTTGAATATACTTTGATGACTTTTAAATGTACGTGTCAAGTGACATTACAAACCCTTTACGTACACGTGTACCACTCCTCCTTCTATTAAATGCTTCTTATTGGATTACTTACTCTCGAGGTATGGCATGTTAGTCACAATCCTGCCTGTCATCTAGCCCTGTCTAAGAAGGAGGTCGAATTCAATATGTATATAAAGGACCCCTAAATTTTATGTTAATAAAAGTTCAGTTAATTTTTGCAATCTGGTTAATCTTGTCGTATTTGGGTACGATTCATTTAAGAATAAATAAGCAAATCGTTTAAATAAATAAAACTATGAAATTAAAACAACCTTTGATGTTGCATACCAGCATACGCTTGCATACTGCTATACAACTTCTCCTACTACGAGTACATACTTCTATATTAAAAATTGCATGATTGGCCTAAACACGATATACGAATGACAGTTGGATACAGAATGCTATACCACTGAGTTACGATATCACCGATCGGGAAGAGAATCTTCTCAGATCAAATCAAGAATTATAAGAAAGAGAAACTTAATATCAATAGTTCTCTCAATAGCTTAGCTACCCAGAGAGAGAATAGAACAGCTATTAATATAAATGGTTCATTTACTTATATATTGATATAGTTATACTGCTGATAAAGAGTATAAAGAAATAGTGTATGAATTAATGGATACCTATCTTCTACAACCAAATATACAAATAACGATAAGACATTTTATATTTGGGATCGTATTTAATTATTACAAAGATAATGAATAAATGATCAACGATAATGTTCTACTGCCAATTACACTTGACAAACAAGTATGCATCTTTTACAGTAACCGTTGCATGATCTGATAAATATGTGTCTATTAACACTAAAGATTTATTAGAGTACTCATGCTCCCGATCTGTTGATATGGGACAACGTTAACTGGAAACAATTCTAACGAGTAGTATTCATTTAACCCAAGGCGGGAAACAAAGTATAGATCTATTCCAAAACCAGAAAGGTTGACTCATCATTAAAACTCAGGAGAGCTGTGCAATATAAAAAGGATCAATTATTTTCATAGCCGCAGAGTTCTTTTAGTCTATTTTTACCTCGAATAAAAGTACACTTTTATCTCATTACTTTTCTATTGTAATATTTTGTCAAATACTACACCTGTATCATCAATCCGTTCTGGGGGAGGATAGTGTGTTGCTGGATAATTTGGTTTACACGGAAAGAAATATTGCCAATCAACCAGAATCGCTTGATTTTTTCTTCCTGCTTATATTGCGTTATATTACGGTCATAAGCTTGCACGTGGATATGAACCTTTGCCCATTTCCGCATCAAAAGTCATGCTCAAATCCGAATTGTGTATGAATATCGAAGACTTTTTGATCCTTCTACAATATTACCAAGTTACGTATTCTGGCCAAATATTTACAATCAACAACACTCCCAGGACGATTTGGACTTTTATCAATCTCAATCTTTTCGGAAATATATATCGATCAATGGATTCCAGCAGTGCTAACTTGCGTGGTTCATACATTCGTGCTTTTTATGGATTAGATTCCCAGGAACGTCTAGAGCACGATGGTGAGACTGAAGATAATTGAGTTTTAGAAAATCGAAGCCTAGTCTCTTTTTTCTGTATCTGTCTATCAAGACCTTTTTATTTTATTTTACTTAACTGGTTCGATACCGTATATATTTATTATATATTTATATAAAACAACGTGGTGCTCATGTGGTGATCTGCTATAGTATTGGTACATTATATAAATCCATGTCTATGACATCAATACATTAAGAATGATTAAGGAATCAATTACCCATTTTAGATAATTAGTACTATCATATCACAAGGTTA
>JAEPRD010000318.1:0-16644 GCA_016758985.1 Mucor saturninus | reverse complement strand
GTAACCTTGTGATATGATAGTACTAACTATCTAAAATGGGTAATTGATTCCTTAATCATTCTTAATGTATTGATGTCATAGATATGGATTTATATAATGTAGCAATACTATAGCAGATCACCACATCTGGCAAGACTTGATCTACCACACGTCTACGCAAGCTGTTAAAACAATCAATGAAAGCTTGTATGTTCTCCGTGGGTAACATGGTGATAATGTTCAACTCCCGAACACAGTTGTTTCGTTCTTCTTGTGCATTAAGACCGTATCTTTCTTGGATCGCCACAGAGAATTCTTGCCAGTTTGGTACCCGTTGATATGTAGATTTGAACTTGTTGATACAATCTTCGTTCCAAATACGAGTAGTACCAAATAAAAAAGGGGGCAGAAGCCTGAGATAATTATCATTCAAGTCTATGCCATGACTGTTCATGACATCCGCAAAGTTCATAAGAGAGGTCTTCACATCGACAAAGACATGACCTTCCGGTCCAGCAGCGGCCAAACCTTCCTTGCGAAAAAGGGGTAAACTTCTTGTTACCACTTTAGAAACTTGCGCATGCTTAATTATTGTTTCATTAGCCTCTTCGCTACACAAACAAGCCTTATTTGTTGTGATCGAGCTTATATACAGATATAACTCTATCATCAATTCTTTCTTTCTTCTTTGATAACCTTTCTATAAATCATTATTGCATTACTCTTAAAATCAAATACATGCTATTACACTCTATTCACTACGCATTGATTACTCATCAATATATAGAAAACAATAGTCATACATTAATTCCAGATAATACAATCCAATGATATGATTGTGCTAAATCACACATATAGATTATACAGATAATAAATTCATATCTCATCATCACTGATAAATGATAGCTAAATCATGATCAGGCATAAAAAAAGGAATTCACTAAAGACGGTCACTACTTTAAAGTGTCACGGTATTGTAACACCAATGTCCAAACTTAAGACATGTTATTGTTATTATTTCTCTATTGACTGTGCGTAGCACTAATTCTCCAATATAGATATTGTTATTGATAGCATACTCAAGTTGTTAAGAGTAGTATCCTCAGCCTCGTCCATTCCATTTATTATAAATACTCTTTATTTTTCCTCTTCCTAAATCTTTAGTTAACTTTAACATCAATAAACTCTGACAAGAATTCTAATTGATCCTATTGTTTTTTTATACTTTTTTTCTGCAAAACTATCCTATTTTAAGCCTACTTTTGCTACAATGATCGCTCGTCAATAACAAGATTCTGGAAGGTACCATGAGATGCTCGATCTTTAATTGACAATACGCCTATTGTATATTTGACAGGTTTCACTTAAATGATTGATATTCAGCCAGCCCTGAATATGTATATAAAGAACCCAATTTATTGTATAATAAAGACATTAGTTTATTTTTGCAGTTTGATAATTTTACTTCGTCAAATTTCTTTATTTTTATTCTTAATTCGTTGCTTTATCTCTCGAATTTCTCATTATTAATCATAGCAAGATCTTCCGTACACCTATTCAACCGGATTCGCTTGTTTCTTAAAGAAGAGTCACTTTCTGGAGCCGAAGACACATACAAAGATAGCTGTCTAATCTCAGCTATGGCCAACGAGATAGCAATTTTCATATCATTAATATAGCCATCATCCACCACACCGTTTACCATAGCCTCAGGTATATCAGCAGCTAAATTGGTAGATTGATCAAAAGTTGTCTCAATATCTTCCATGTCTGAATGAGCAGAGCCATCATCATCATCCACCAAGTCTTCAGTACCAACATTGGTTTGAAGCACATCTTTTACATCATGGGTATCACGATCTCCACCAGAATCAGCAGATCCATTGCTAGTAGGTAACAGAGTAGACATTAAGTTTATGGACGATAAAGTTTAGTTATAACAAAGGGTTAAAAATGTAGCAAAAGTAGGCTTAAAATAGGATAGTTTTGCAGAAAAAAAGTATAAAAAAACAATAGGATCAATTAGAATTCTTGTCAGAGTTTATTGATGTTAAAGTTAACTAGAGATTTAGGAAGAGGAAAAATAAAGAGTATTTATAATAAATGGAATGGACGAGGCTGAGGATACTACTCTTAACAACTTGGGTATGCTATCAATAACAATATCTATATTGGAGAATTAGTGCTACGCATAGTCAATAGAGAAATAATAACAATAACATGTCTTAAGTTTGGACATTGGTGTTACAATATCGTGACACTTTAAAGTAGTGACCGTCTTTAGAGAATTCCTTTTTTATGCCTGATCATGATTTAACTATCATTTATCAGTGATGATGAGATATGAATTTATTATATGTATGATCTATACGTGTGATTTAGCAAAAAAAAAAAAATGAAAAATCCAAAAATCCAAAATAGAAAATAGGACAAAGTATTGACCAGATTGCAAAAAGGGATTAAATTGTATTGAACATAAAAATAATGATTTCCTTTATACATAATGAATACAACTAAAACTACAAGCGGGACCCTACCACCGTGGGTAGATTATATCCAAATATTGTCCAAGCTGTCAATAAACTAGCATGGAGCAGTAAGGAGAATATAATAAACAACCCGTACTTGAATAGGCATTTGGTGTTACGTACACTCCGAAATTACCCGCTGACATATGATAAATATGACAGCAGTAAGAATACTTCAATCGTCAAAGCACAAGCATATTACCTTAGCTAAGGTGTATTTACAGCTCGCATACAGCACTATCAGTGCTAAATCACACATATACATTGTACATATAATAAATTCATATCTCATCATCACTGATAAATGATAGCTAAATCATGATCAGGCATAAAAAAGGAATTCTCTAAAGACGGTCACTACTTTAAAGTGTCACGGTATTGTAACACCAATGTCCAAACTTAAGACATGTTATTGTTACTATTTCTCTATTGACTATGCGTAGCACTAATTCTCCAATATAGATATTGTTATTGATAGCATACCCAAGTTGTTAAGAGTAGTATCCTCAGCCTCGTCCATTCCATTTATTATAAATACTCTTTATTTTTCCTCTTCCTAAATCTTCAGTTAACTTTAACATCAATAAACTCTGACAAGAATTCTAATTGATCCTATTGTTTTTTATACTTTTTTTCTGCAAACTATCCTATTTCAAGCCTACTTTTGCTACACTATTCCTAAACACGATGCTAATAATAATTTTACCAAACATAGTATGGTTATGGATTTGCGTAGATGTAATTTAAACATTGACGAGAAAACTATTCAAGGTTTTGCTGTGCCTAACATAAAGGATATCTTTAATGAAGTCACTGTTAAAAAAAAGATTTCACTAATTAGATTTGAAATATGTGTATCACTCTTGTAAGCTTGCGGATGTTGTGATTTAAGGTAAAATAAAGATTATAAAAAGACCATAGGAGTAGTTTGAGACTGTTTATAAGATGTCTTTATTAATAAATGAAATGTACGAGTATTTATATAAAAGACTTTCTGCTGTGTTCATATCTCTAGTGCTATCTTGAAGTTATCATTGATTAACCAAAAATGTATATGATTATTACATAGTCACTAATTTAGTCTTGTTCTAATAAATGTTAAGTCTTCTTAAGTCTCTTTGGATTAAACTAAATTTTCAGTCTTTCTCAGACGTACTAAATTAGACTTGTGATGTAATATCCTTATAGTTCTTACTATGACATTTATTGTTAAGATTATATCACAAATGGTATCAGTGAGAAATTCGAGAGATAAAGCAACGAATTTGAGAATAAAAATAAAGAAATTTGACGAAGTAAAATTATCAAACTGCAAAAATAAACTAATGTCTTTATTATACAATAAATTGGGTTCTTTATATACATATTCAGGGCTGGCTGAATATCAATCATTTAAGTGAAACCTGTCAAATATACAATAGCCGTATTGTCAATTAAAGATCGAGCATCTCATGGTACCTTCGAGAATCTTGTTATTGACCAGCGATCTTATCATTGGATTGTATTATCTGGAATAAATGTATGACTATTGTTTTCTATATATTGATGAGTAATCAATGCGTAGTAAAATAGAGTGTAATAGCATGTATTTGATTTTAAGAGTAATGCAATAATGATTTATAGAAAGGTTATCAAAAAAGAAAGAAAAAACTGATGATAGAGTTATATCTGTATATAAGCTCGATCACAACAATCAGCATGGATAAATTTTTGTTAGCTCTAATATGGCTATAGCCTTGCTAGGTCACCACATTTATTACCATTTACGGCATTTCGGATTTTACTTAAGAAATGCTCTCGTTCCATTTCCGTACCATAGTCCGCGTTCTCAGGATCATACTTAATTTCGGTGTCAAAATTAACGTTTTGAAATTGCGCAAGTGTTGTTCCCTCATCAGGGTAACAATAAGCAACACCAAATAACGAAATCCGTAATTTGGTTAAAATATCCAATCCCAGTAATACATCGAATTGAGATTCCATAATACTGTTAAATTCAATTACTTCAAATGCAAAGTCAAAACTTATATCATTTGTATATCTTACTTTAAGTGGTTCTGTTTTACCAATACGTTTTGTTTTACTTGGTTTATTTTTCATTATCAAGAGAAAGAAAATTAAGATTGCCATTTACTTTTGAAATTTTTACTTTATTGTCAAATTGATTTTCTAAAATATATTTGTTGATACAGGATATATCCGATCCTGTATCGATACGAGTAATTACTTTGGTGTTCCTAATAATAATAGGAGTTAGAGTCAACTTCAATGGGTTTCTTTCTTCTTTACTCTTGTACTTACATTCATATGGGACCACTTCCATAGCCTTCTTAATTTTACTAGGGGTCGTTTGTTCTTGTTCAGCATGTACGGCCAAGACAGTCTTTCCTTTGATACCCTTGGCATCCCAATACTCTTGTCATTCATGGCCATACTTCCATGCCTTGTTACAAAACTTACATGGTTTAACCTTCATCGGGTTACGGGTTGCCTTATAAGGATAATTAGCATCACCTAGGAATTTACCTTTCTTAAAAACATTATCCTTTGTCGTACACTCAGCAGCGGTGTGACTCGACTGCTCACCACCGTGTTTCGGACAACCCATATTACTAGTAGCCGTGTTACCGGTCGTAAAATTCTGTCATTCGACAGAAGCGCCTTCTCGACGTCTTTTACTGATACCTGTAGCCTGATTACCAGGTCCATATACTTTTTCCGAAACAAGTTCATCACCGAAAATTTCTCTACCCATGTCGCATAATTCGTTGATAGAGAATTGATATTGCGGGTCTACTTGCTTTCTTGCTTCTACAGCGGCGGAGATATGCTGTCTGCATGGTTCCAATAAACGAGCCCGGTACAAGAGCACGAGAATCTTGTCATCCTTGTTTAACTCAGCGGCATCGACCAGATTGATGAACTCATTCGTATATTCAACCACCGTTTGATTGTTCTCATACGTAAATCGAACAACTTGATACAATTGGCTTCCTTTGAGCGAAGATTACCGAATTTCTTCATCAATACCTCCTAAGCCTTCTCCCAATTGGCACACGATACAACATATTCATTAGACCAAGCAGTAAACTTCAAGGGAATCGCTACTGGGATACACAATCTCCATACATCTTCGATTTGATTTCTGGATGCATGGATTGTCATTTCAAATTCATGAACAAAATGTTCGATGGATTCGAATAATACTTTAGATGTAGCAAGCGAATTTTCGAAAGAAGCAAGATGCAACTTTGGTACTTTCGACAAGTCAATTACGGGGGGAGCCTTTACAAGGTCATTACAAAAGTCAAGCTTATCTTCACTCTTAGGGCTCATACTGGCCTCCAGAGATGCAATACGCTTAATCATGAGATCCAGTTTACGCTGGTACTCATTAATCTCATTTTCAATGATACTAGTAGCCGGATCAACATCCATTAAAGCCATCACTCTCGAGCGATAGCCGTCACGAGTGGCCCGATACTTTAAGATGCGATCGGTCAAGGACATTTCCTTTTCGGGCGTTTTTACAGCCTTACGAGGATTACTAAAAATGTTAAAAGGTTTTTTCGCCATAATAACAACAGGGACAGGGGCAGTTCCAGAGGACTTGATTTCTTCTTCTTCCTCCAAGTCAGGAATTACACGCTCCTTCTTTGAAACAGCCTCAGGTTCCGGGGTACCTTCCTCCATGGACTCAATCTCGCTCATTTCAACATCTCCATTTTGAACATCGTTAATATTTTCTTGAACTTTTTCCTTAGACATCTTGATAGTGGCGGATAAACGTAAAAAATGTAATAAATCGGTAGTGTGATTTAATAAAATAAAAAATAAAATAAAAAATAAAACAAAGTACATAAGTACGTTTAGAATTCCTTTATAAATTTATTGACCAAGATGTTAGTGTCGTATTTGACGCCTAATTCCACGAATATAATTACTCTTATCTTGTCACTCAATTATAATACATATAACCTATGTATTATAAGTACCATATTGCGATTACATTCCTATTGGTACGACACAGTACTACAGTGTCAAGCAAAACTGTTACAATGTTTTACAATTTTTCGGGATTCTACGTTACTAAGCAAACCCCCGATTAAGAAATAAAACACAAAATATATCATTGAAAAGCCTGGCCTTTCAGCTACAATAATATTATTTTATTTTAAAAATCGGAGTTATAAATGGAAAAGCTCTATTATAATTAAAATCAATCGGTACATTGTGACAGTTTTGCACGGTTCAAGAAAATTGGATTTTTATTTGGAAACTTGTGTTTAATATTTCGTCCAGTAGCCTTTAGCTTTTATACATTGTTCAATACGTTTTGGCATGCTTTCAATAACCTTTTGTCACTCTTCTTTCGTTATGACGTCATACCAAACTTTGGTTACCCGTTCATATAGCTCTTGCATACCACTTACCGGTGTTTCGTACTCGTTCAATCTAATTTTTAATAGTCGCCACATATTTTCAATCGGATTGAGGTCAGGTGATTGTGTCGGCCAATCCATAACTTGATAATCTTGGGACTGAAGGTATGCTTTAACTAATTTGGTAGTATGCTTAGGGTCATTGTCATGCTGGAAAACAATTTGGCTACGTTCAAGCTTCAACTCCCGACACAAATAGTTGATCGTTTCATTTTGTTCATCTTCCAAAATGTTTTTATAAAGATGCTTATCCATGTTTCCATCTATCTTACACAGCCACCCAGTTCCTGCGTATGTAATAGCGCTCCATAACATAATGCTGCCACCGCCATGCTTGACACTCATCTTGACATGTTGAGGTTGAAGATGAGTACCGTCACGAACCCACGCCCAAACACGGCCATCGGAGTTGAAACGGTTGATTTTCGTTTCATCTGACCATACTGTGATAATTGAGGATAAAAAAGGGAAATGTAAATTGGAAAATAAAGCAAGTAAAGAAATGAGACTCTATAATCCTTTATTATAAGTTGGAGAGTTTGTCATGATAAAAATAGAGCTCCTTTTTATATTCAATTATTACTTCAAGATTTTTCCTGCGCAGATCGAATTGACTATGTACCCGCAAACTGGGTGTGGTGATCTGCTATAGTATTGCTACATTATAAAAATCCATATCTATGACATCAATACATTAAGAATGATTAAGGAATCAATTACCCATTTTGGATAGTTAGTACTATCATATCACAAGGTTACAAGAACACAGTAATTAAGGCTTACTTGTGATGATCTGTCTTACTTCTAATAAAATCATCATCACAAAAATAACATCAGATACACTTACATCATACATTCTACACTAAAATATAAATATCTCAGCATCCATACTTGATAAAGAAAATACACTTCTTTAGTTCCTACACGTCTTTAACTAAAATAGTGCAAGAAGACACTGCACTAAAATAGTGTACTTCCATTATGCAATAATTTTATAATTTAAATTCAGACATCTTATATATATCCTTTATTCTCTGACCTTGATAATCCCTAATTCTCTTTTAACTAAATAAAACATATCAACAATCTCAAAGTATTCCTACTTTTGTTTTATTTCCTTTCTGTCCGAATTTTTTATTATCCAAAATACCACATTACTAAAGAGATGGAAGTACAATGTGTCTAAGGTGACAGTACTTCCAAGTGTTACATATTTACAAAATAAGCAGTTAAAGGTAACAGGATACACACTGGGAAAATGATAACAACTTCAAAGATACACTAAAGATAGTGGCACAGCAGATAGTCTTTTTTATATAAATACTTGTTCATTTTATTTCATAATAAAGACATCCGATAAACAGTCTCAAATTATTCATAAACTGCCTTATAATTTACTTACCTCTAAACACAACGCCGGGAAATGGTAGAATTAGATTTAGAAATCAGTTACATATGAAACATAGCTTATTGTTATATACAAGGTGTTGAGGATGTCATAGATTATAATAAAGGAATCATCACATTACATAATAATGAATGATCAAGTATAAATATTCATGGCTCACGCATTGTCCCACTTGTTATCATCAGAACCGTTGGTGTCTGCGCACAAGGTGATTCACCTTGTGACGAGTAAAATATTATAATACCATCAAAGTATAATACAATCCCATAGGCGGAATATTCGGTTACTGAATATTATACGCACTAAACTTTCTCTTTGGCATTTACGTAATGTCATCTGCGGAGATGAATTTAGATTCTCACGTATTTTGTCTTTACTTTGTAAGGCAGGAATTACTTCATAACATATTTATTTAAGCAGATATTACGTATAGTGTCGTATGTGACACCTAAATAAATCGAATACAATTACTATTTAATCTGTCTTGAGTTATAATATACTTCATATATTATAACAGACACAGTACCAGTTCTCATAATCTTCTAACTGGAAATCATACCCTACATTGGACCCCGGCTGGCTGATTTACTGCGGTTCCTTCTAGCACCTACGATGAGCAATCAAGTAATCCAATCATCGCACATATTGCTAAATGGATAAATGATTTCTCTGCTAGAAATTCCGGACATACAATCATAGGCTTACATAATTATATTTTATAAGCTATGTTTCATGTCGTTACTGATTTATAATTCAAATCCAACAATTCCCAGTCTCTGGAAATGTTTATTCGATCTACGCATAAATTAATTGAAGTAATAATTTAATATAAAAGGACCTCTATTTTTATCATGACAAACTCTCCAACTTATAATAAAGGATTAAAGAGTCTCATTTCTTTACTTGTTTATTTTTATCTTTATATTTTACCCTTTTTTACTCAAATTATCACATATAGCATTATATCATGTTCCTCTAACGCGTCACATATATTGTCCGAAAGCCATCTAATCATTTAGTATAAATACCTGTAGTTTTTGCTAGTAGAATTTGTTACAAATCAATTACTTCTGATTTGATAAAAAAATATATAAAGTATATAAAAAAAACAATGGTACGATAGGTACGATTATAAGTCCTTGTTACTTTATTTGACTGAAGTTTTAACTATGAAATAATGGGGTCTATTTATACTATTTTGAAAGCTGACTGTTATTAGAATTGCTAGTCCATAAATTTATTTTGACTGTTGAATTCTACATGAATTCAAGGGTACGTTGTCGCCGACAGATTGCTTCAATGATTTCTAATAATATTTTCTATCGGCTCTTCCATTGTATTCAATGTGTCAGAATTCCAAATTTGGATAATTTATATAAATTTGGATTACCGATGTTTTTACTGTATGTGCGTTTAGCACAGAATTCCCTAATCTAAATTTTCTCGAAATAAAAGATATACAAAGTTCTAACAGTATTTTCTTTTGTTACCCTAATTTACATTTTTTATCTCCATCCCAAACACAAGGAGCTAGTTGACCCATATCCGGCACTTCTAGAGCATTATAGTTTATCCATTCAATGACAGGGTCATTGATTGGATTACAAAAATAAATTTATGAGAAACTAGAAGATTCGGTAGCTACTCGACCAATCCAGGAACGATTATGAAATCTGATTTCAGTTTGACAAATGAGGGAGCTAGTACTGTGTCGTACCAATAGGAATGTAATCGCAATATGGTACTTATAATACATAGGTTATATGTATTATAATCGAGTGACAAGATAAGAGTAATTATATTCGTGGAATTAGGCGTCAAATACGACATAACATACGATAATAAAAGCTTTAAATTGCAGGAGTTTTCATTGAGAGATGTCTTATTTTTTACTCCCGTTTGCGTTTGTTTTTTTTCGGTTTTACGCGAATTACTCGGCATCAGTGGCTTAGACAACTCCAATAAACCAATGAAAACGTTTGAAATACTCAAGCGCATGTTTTTCAATTAAAACCGGACAGTCCAGGACGGCTTTATCGTTATCCAAACCATAAAAGTCATTTTCGGCTGCTTACTGTGCTAAAATTGCACTTGTAAAATAATAAAATAAAATAAATAATCGTCGATCCCATATGATCGACTCAGACCGTGACTGATAATTGAAACCCGCCCAACCTTATTTTTAATAAACTTAAAACATAACGTATCCTTTTCGATTGCATTTTTATCCCCATTTTACTAAATGAAAGCTACTACAAATTACAGAATCATGAACAAGATCATCAATACTGTTGTGATCGAGCCTTATATATACTTGATCTACACAGCAGATTTATCCATTACGATAATTTTATAAATACTTCTTTTAATGTTGTATATTAAATATCCACAATTTACTTAGCAAACTAGCAAGATATTCATCAAGCTAAATACAAGTACAAAAGTATACATTTATTATATGATTATTATAAAAAGACATTATTAAAAATGTTGTGGTAATCAGATTGTCGGAGGCCAATGACAAGCGAGGTTTGAAAGTATAAACACGAGAAATCTTTGAATATACTTTGATGACTTTTAAATGTACGCGTCAAGTGACACTACAAACCCTTTACGTAAACGTGTACCACTCCTCCTTCTATTAAATGCTTCTTATTGGATTACTTACTCTTGAGGTATGGCATGTTAGTCACAATCTTGCCTGTCATCTAGCCCTGTCTAAGAAGGAGGTCGAATTCAATATGTATATAAAGGACCCCTAAATTTTATGTTAATAAAAGTTCAGTTAATTTTTTGCAATCTGGTTAATCTTACTTGTCATTTTTCTTAAATTATCATCGATTTATCAAATACTAGTCATAATGAACTTAGCCCCGTTGAATATGGACGTTTAGTTGGTTCATGGGAGTGGGGAGGATCGTTTGCGGAGATTGGCCGTCAGTTTGGTATCCCCAAAGAGACCGTCAGGGATGCTATAAATCGGTATATTAAAACCAACTCCCCGTTGCCATCCATGAAAAAGGGGGCTCAGAAGAAGATTTCCATCGAACAGGAAACTCATTTAAGACTTACAATTCATCGCAATCCAGTTAACAACTATACTGATAATTGGAAGGCCGCGGTCACGTCAGTTTTGGAGGTATCTTTGGCGACGTACCGCAAATGCATCAAGGAAATGGGGTTCCAGCAATGTAAAAGCACTGACGTACCCCTTCTTACGGATGTCCAAAAGAAAAAGAGGCTTTTGTGGTGTAAGGATAAGGTGAATTGGTCTTCTGAGCAGTGGGAGTCTGTAATTTGGTCTGATGAGTCGATGTTCAGACTTGGAAGAGGTGCAGCTGGTGTCACGGTCATCAGAAAACCGGGAGAAGGTCTGCAGGAGAGATATAGAGTTGGAACTTTGAAATTTGGCAATGGATCGTTGATGATGTGGAACTGCTTTCACGCAAAAAGTTTAGGCCCGCTCGTCCTTCTAAGAGGCATAATCGACCAAGATAAGTATATCACGATGCTGTCAAATTATGCAATTCCTTGGATCAAAAGTCAATGTTATATCTATAATAGAGACTTTATATACCAAGAAGACGGTGCGCCTGTGGTAATTTGATAAAATGGCACGTAAAAAAATAATGAGATAAATGAATATTTTTATTAGGGTAAAAATAGACTAAAGAACTCTGCTGCTATGAAATAATCGATCCTTTTATATTGCCAACATTGAAGGTTGTTTTTTATTTCATAATTTATTTATTTAAACGATTTGCTTATTTATTCTTAAGTGAATCGTACCCAAATACGACATAGCCCCCCTCTAGCCGTCTTGTAAAATTCAACATTCTGTTATTTTCAAGTGGCGATAAGTAGAAGTAGACGTATTTGAGGTGAATGTTATATATATATATGTATTGAAAAGGTGTATTTTATCAGTACAGCCTGTTACGTCAAAAAATTGAGATTTGTGACGTGACATGTCGCTGCTTTACCAAAAAAGAAAAAAAAAATTTGTTTATAGGTGACAGGGAGTAGTGTCCACTTGTCTTTATTCATTTTTTAAAACGAACGGAATCCGTAGCAGGTTTAAATGTTGGATTGCTTAGACGATTGCTTCGACGGAATGAATTATGGGCAGGATTATTAGTTGTAGGTTTTGTCCTGGTGCTAGTTTTATGAAACACACGATTAACATTACCGTTTCGTTTATTAGTTGGTTCACTTTCTGTGGAAGATATTTGTTGTAAACGATTTCCCGTTTTGGATGGATCAAAGGTAGGTAGATTTGAATGTGTAGTACTGAACATTCTATTAAGTACTGTTTCTTCATCTTTAGGAACCGAACCTTTCACACGTTTCCAATATGTCACAACAGCTTGAGGATCAGTAAAATTCGTTAATGGAATCCAACTGTCGTGTTCTGGGGAATAGTTTTTCCAACGAACCTTGTAGAGACGATTGCCAGCTTCACCTTGGTGATCAACAATAGCTTCGAATTCGTAGATTTCTTCTTTGGAGACGATAGCATCTTGTGAGACAAGTTTTAATTCAGAAGGAGTGAAATCGCGTGGCATAACCAGACCCATTTCATCACGGAGAGTGTAATTGCCATGTTTTGTTTTGCGAAGTACTTCATATGGACCTTCATATACTGCAGAGAGCGATTTTTGGATGCCTTTCTTTTTGACAACAACAAAGCTGCCCACAGGAAAATCGATCAATCTGTGTTTTTTATCAAACTGATTTTTCATCATCTTGTTGTAGACTTCGGTACGTTCTTTGATAGCAGGGAAAACAATATCGGACATGAATTCAATCCGCTTGATCAATTCATCATTACTCATTGGTTCGATACCGTCTTCTGGATCGTTGAATAATGGATATTCATTCGACATTTTTCGTGCGAACATAAGGTTGAAGGGACCTGTCTGTAGACGTTTAGATACCTTACAGTTGATCATCAGTTGTACCGAGTTGACTTCAATATCCCAATCATCCTCTGATACACCCTGAATTAATTTAGACAGTAATTTCTTACAATTCTGAACCATTCGTTCAGCACCACCATTACTAGAAGCAAAATAAGCCGTAGATAAACGCTTATCAATTTTCATCGCTTCACATAGTGTATCTGTCGTATTTGGGTACGATTCACTTAAGAATAAATAAGCAAATCGTTTAAATAAATAAATTATGAAATAAAAAACAACCTTCAATGTTGCATACCAGCATATACATGTATACTGCTATACAACTTCTCCTACCACGAGTAAATACTTCTATATTAAAGATTACATGATTGGCACAAATATGATATACGAATGACAGTTGGATACAGAACGCTATACCACTGAGTTACGATATCACCGATCGAGAAGAGAATCTTCTCAGATCAAATCAAGAATTATAAGAAAGAGAAACTTAATATTAATAGTTCTCTCAATGGCTTAGCTACCCATAGAGAGAATAGAACAGCTATTATTATAAATGGTTCATTTGCTTATATATTGATATAATTATACTGCTGATAAAGAGTATAAAGAAATAGTGTATGAATTAATGGATACCTATCTTCTACAACCAAATATACAAAATCTTGATAAGACATTCTATATTTGGGATCGTATTTTATGCATTAGAAAATTAATGCATAACTGATCAACTATAACTATTATGTTCTACTGCCAATTACACTTGACAAACAAGTATGTATCTTTTAACAGTATCCGTTACACGATCTTACAAAGAAGTGTGCCACTGCACTAAGTACTTGTCAGAATACTCGTGTTCCCGTATCACACATCTGGGACAACGTTACCTTTAATCAATTCTAACGAGTAGAGTTCAGATAACACAAGATGGAAGACTAAAATATAGATTTATTCTAAAACCAGAAAGGTTGACTCATCATAAATCCAGGAGATGTTGGCAATATAAAAGGATCGATTATTTCATAGCAGCAGAGTTCTTTAGTCTATTTTTACCCTAATAAAAATATTCATTTATCTCATTATTTTTTTACGTGCCATTTTATCAAATTACCACAGTATCAAGTATTGCATTCTTCCACTCTGTACCACGATCACTGTTTATTATGCGCGGGTAGCCGATAAGAGAAAAAATGGAAATTAATTCTTTTGCAACCGTTCTGGCTGATTTGTCTGGAATAGGACGTAAGATAACGAATCTGGTTGCAATATCCAGCAGGACGAGGATATACGTGTTATTGGATGTGGTAACTGGAAATGGTCCACACAGATCCATTTGGTAATGCCATCCTGGGGTATAACAATATAATGGTTTTAAAGGATTGTAGCCTTTCTTGGCTATTGCAAATTTTTGACACATGGGACACTGTTTGACAATTTCCAAGGCGTCTTGCATAATTTTGGGCCAATTCATACCTTCATCCTTTCGAATGCGATGTACTGAACTTTCTCCACCGCCATGACCGAAGCTATGGGCGCGCTGAAGAATATCTTTTCTATCTGCTTCTAAAGGAACAATAAAAGATTCATCCATATTTTGAATGAAATTAATTTGAAAGTCATTATCGGTTTCATTTTCTACCATGCTCTTATCAAGTTCATTATGAATTGTATTTATTGTGGTGATCCACCTACTGTTGTTATCAATCACACCATAAAACAATACTAAATTAAATCTCATTTCATCATCCCATACATTATTACATCACAACATGAACTAGATTCTTATACCTTATATCATATCCAACTACAAGCACTATTTTAGTGCTGTGTAACTTATCCATCAAACTAAATTCATAATCCGATTTCTCTTAACATATATAAATATGCAAACTGATAGTTAGAATAGAACCCTCTGAATCTTTGAATCTACTTTTACTCCTAATAAAACTTATAAGCAGTCTCAAAGTACTTTATTGTTTTTTATTTATTTTATTTCTATCCTCAACTATCACATTTATCGTCCACGTTTTTATTCTCACATGATTATTTGTATCATGAGTCATATCTGTGGAACAGAAGTATTGTGCAAAATTGGGTAAACGTTCGATATTAATACAGTTAGTTTCCATAAACTCTATTTCGTTTGTTTTGTGTTCGTTGTCAATCTGTTTGTTAGACAAGGATTTTCTTTTCTTGTGCACGATTGATTTAATATTCTTTTGATTTTTCTTAAAAATTTGAGGAAATAAAGCCCTCTCATCTTTCTCAAAAGGAATATTATCGGCGGGTGTAGGGAATAATCTGGATAGTTTATCACTCATGATGTTTTCTACACCAGGGATCCAGATCACATTCATGTTAGGGAAAGATAAGACAATTTCCATGTATCTCAGCATCATCATAGACATGTGTTTTGTAGTGAACAAATATTGAAGACTTCGATGGTCAGTGTAACATTTGAATGGTCTCGACCCATACAAGAATTTATAAAATTTTGTTAATCCCGTAGTGAGAGCAAATAATTCCTTTTTGGTGACGCTATAACTACGTTGACTTGGATTTAATGCTTTAGATGCAAAACCTATATATTTGATTGTCTTTTTGCCTGTTTCATCGGTGAATTCTTGGAAAAGACAAGCACCTACAGCGTAATTGCTAGCATCAACTGCCAAGCTGAATTCGTGATTTAAATCAGGGTGACTTAAAACAATATTCTCTTTAATGATATCAATAATGCTTTGATAATGTTCATGCATTTGAGGAGTCCATTCTAATACTTTTTTCGTACTATATCTTAAATGGTCCAAAGGTGCAGTTAGTTCACTTGCATTTGGTAAGTGAGATCGCATGTATGATGCCCAACCACAGAATTTCATCATGGCTTTTGCGGTTTTAGGTTTTTCCCATGAATCGATATTGACTAATCGTCTGGCATCGATTGATTTCCCTTGCGGTGAAATGCAATAACCAAGTAAATATACTGCATTTCGTGCAAAGTATGTTTTCTCTTGATTGATGGGAAGTTTGTTTTTAGTTAATGCTTCCAAGACAAGTTTACAATGTCTTTCATGCGATTCCAGGTCGTTGGAGAAGCAAACGAGATCATCGATATAAATACAAACAAACTCTTTCATGTCTGCAAAAATCATTTCCATTAGATTCTGGAAGATCCCGGATAAGCTTTTGAGACCAAAGGGTGTGTGGTATTTGACAAAATAGTACGGTAAAGTAATGAGATAAAACGTATATTTTTATTTAGGTCAAAATAGACTAAAAAGAACTCTGCTGCGATGAAATAATTGATCCTTTTTATATTGAACAACGTCCCCTGGTAGTTGTGTTGAGTCAACCTTTCTGGTCTTGTA
>JAEPRD010000317.1:0-16654 GCA_016758985.1 Mucor saturninus | reverse complement strand
ATATAAAGAACCCAATTTATTGTATAATAAAGACATTAGTTTATTTTTGCAGTTTGATAATTTTACTTCGTCAAATTTCTTTATTTTTATTCTTAATTCGTTGCTTTATCTCTCGAATTTCTCAAAACCTCAACTCAACCTGCTCAAAACCAACAGTTTTTTCGATCAGGTCCGTCTTCACAGCAGGGCGGTTACAACAACAACAACCAACAAAATGCCAGTTCCGCTTGGACTCAGAACAACAGCAACAGCAACAAAAGGATCAACAGCAACAATCCTTACCGCAATAAACAACAATAATCAACAACAATCAAATTGTCGGGAGTCGTCTAAGCCAGTTTTATACACAATGAACAACTCTTTCAATCGACGACTGGCGACTGGACACAATAAAACTTGGGTTCAAAATCCCGTTCATAACATCACCTCCACTCCGACAACAACCTCAACCTATAATTCCATACAACCAAAAACAACAACAGTTACTACAACAAGAAATAGTCCAACTTGTACAAAAAGGAGCAATAGAACAAGTTCAACAATCAACTACAGTTCCAGGATTTTACAGCAGCATGTTTTTCATCCCCAAGAAAAACGGTGGATCACGCCCTGTATTCAACCTGAAATTATTGAACAGTTATATACAGTAAATGCCCCTCACTTCAAAATGGAAACCTTGCAAGAGGTAACCAAACTAATAAAGAAGTACAATTTTTTAACCTCAATCGATCTTTCGGATGCATTTCTTCATATTCCAGTTCATCCAGAATCTCGGAAGTATCTACGCTTCAGTTGGAACGGACGAACTTACCAGTTTTCAACAACCCCGTTTGGTCTCTCTCTAGTCCCATGGCTCTTCACCAAATTGACAAGACCAATCTTGGAGTGGGCGCGTACTCAAGAGATTCGAATAAGTGCATACCTGGACGATTGAATCATCATAGCAGATTCGGCATCAATAGCAACTCAACACACTCAACTTGTATTGCAGAAGCTGGAATCACTAGGATGGATCATCAATTACAAGAAATCAACTCTAACACCAACACGATCAATAGAACACCTAGGCTTCTTATTGGATACTACAATGATGACAGCACAGATAGCGGGAAAGAAATTGAGAGATTTAAGACGCAGTATTCAACAAGTCTTAAAACAAACAATACAATCACCTCGAGTAGTGCACAGCCTAACCATGCGAATTCAAGCCGTCACTTTTGCTTTGGTTCCAGCAGGTCTGTACACCCAACATTTGCTTCGAATGAAGAATCAAACCGTCAAGAATTTATCGGATTGGGACAAGCCTCAGCAGCTGTCAGACAAATGTATCGAGGAGCTAAAATGGTGGAAAGACAATCTACATCTTTGGAACGGCAAGAGTATCTTACCTCAAACACCCCAACAAACAATTTTCGTGTATGCCAGCAACACCGGCTGGGGATGCAGCTTACAACTTCCTCATCAACAACAACTAACAGCATACGGTCATTGGACTCATCAAGAAGCCCAAATGTCTATCAGCTAAAGGGAGCTAAAAGCAGCATTTCTTGCGCTACAAACTTTCCCCAAAATGAAGAACATGAGAATTTTGATTCGTACCGACAACATCACTTCAATGGCATATATGAACAAACAAGGTGGAACCAGATCTCTACCTTTGATGGAATTAGCGACCGATTTATGGAAATGGTGCTTAGCACGGGGAATCACAATCCAATCAACACACGTCTAAGGCATTCTAAACACCACAGCAGATTACGAATCTCGTCGACCATATCTCAAAAACAATTGGATGATCAACAAGAACGTATTTCAAGCTCTACAACAACAAATGGGGGAAAACGACGTCGATCTTTTTGCAGATCGGATAACAACCCAACTGCCAAAATACGTCTCCTGGCTTCCGGATCCGGGGAGTCTTTGCCACGACGCATTTACCATTCCATGGAACCAGTTTCACCACCCTTACCTGAATCCACCATGGAACTTTATCAACCGCTGTCTTCAAAAACTACAGGACGAGCAAGTCCAACAAGCAACTATGATCACTCCTTGGTGGCCATCAGCACTTTGGTTCCCAACCTTACAACAAATGAGCCTCATTCCACCCTTGATTTTACCACCGACCGTAATTCAACTTCCAACACCAACAGCAATTTGGCCAATGACCAACAAAGCCTGGAATCTCGCCGTGTGGAAATTATCAACAACAAATTTATTAATTCATCTTTAAATGACAATGCAAAGTCAATCTTAATGGATAAATACTTGGATCAAAACTCTACCAACCAATCTTATAAACAAGAACAGCTTCGGTTTATAGAATGGACTCAAACACACAACATATCGCCGGAATCTTTTACACCAATAGATTTAATCAAATTCCTTAGTGATATGCACACTCAACATTCTTACGCTGTATCGACTTTACAACTTTTTCGTTCAGCAGTAACTCATTTCCATCAACAACCTCAAACTATCCGTTTGAATGAAGACATCAATACCTTTATCACTACATTACTCAAGAAAGCACCTCCAATCAGACTTCACCGACCTACTATCAGTTTGCAGCCTAGCATAGATTATTTGACAAATATATCTAATCCCTCTTTTGCTTCTTTGCAAAGTAAGCTAGCGTTTCTTTTAGGTTTTACTTACTTTCTCCGACCATCGGATTTACATCGGATTCCTTATTCCTCTGTTTCTGTTTCTATGGATCAACAACTTCTTCTATTTGAAGTGCATAAGCCCAAAGAAAAACGTGGTCGTCGCCATATCATCAAATCCTTTTCTGTGAAGGCTCATACCAATGCAAGGCTTTGTCCCATCAAAACCTTTTTGGCAATGAATTCTCAACGTCCGCAATCTTCGGTGGAAAGCTTATTCCTCCACTCTCTTCAACCACACAAAGAACTTAGTACAAGAACAATTCAGTCATGGATTTCAAAACTTATCAAACTTTCTACAACCGAAAAGCGAGTATCTTTGCGCTCCGTAGCCTCTTCCTTGGCTTTACAATCAGGTATTCCTAAAGAAGATATAGTTACCATGGGAAATTGGGCTTCGTCAACCACTTTTGAAAACCATTATCGAAGAGAACACTTGTCTTCATTTGATTTCACAAATACTCTTTTACAACTGGATCAAGACTCTGATGAAGATATATTCTATGATGCTAATGTGAATCTTTAACTGGTTATTATGATTTACTCTGGATTAGCAATCATATTTCTTATTTTATATTCGAGTGTCTCACTCAATTCTAGTAGAATTTCATCCGACACTTGAATTGGTTATTTAGACATAAGAATATAAAATAAGAAATATGATTCCCACCCTACCCACCCCTTTTTCTGACCTCGCTAAGATCAATTACATATTATTAGAACAATTATTAATTTTATTAACTTTTCGCTGACTTTAATTAAAAAGAAGATAAAGCAATCATATTTCTTATTTTATATTCTTATGTCTAAATAACCAACTGACATTGGTGGCCATTGGACTCGCAACAAAGGCGCAACAAGATCAAAATTCAGCTGGCCAAGTTCCATTCAGTCTGGGTAAAGCACATTCTAAAAATTCTATATACATTATCTTACCATAATCACTGGTTTTATTACAATTTTAACCTAAACAACACCCACAGAGATACAGTTACACCCGTCAACAATAATGTTCGAATTATCCCCCAAATGTGTTAATTTGGTTACAACAAACCCCTCTTATTTGAACAATCTACAGGATTATTGGAACATTTAAAACTATTATCCTCTCAGACGAAACATTTTTCCAAGTCATTTTAAATCTAGAAATATAGAAATAAAGATTATGTGAACACAGCCATCTTGATGAATACTCAATTTGTATTACGCCGAATTTTGTGTCTTTCCCTAAACATTTTCATAAGCGTGAATTCAAAATTTTGAACTTTATTCTTAGATGATCCGAAGTAACCGTTGGAACGTTGAAAAGAGAAACGTTGTTTCGGGAATAATGTTGGCGCCCGCATTACCTTCCTCGTAATTGAAGAGTAATTTTAAGGTGGAAAGTCAACTTTATTTATGATGTCTTGATATCGTATAAAATCAGCCTATTTTACTTGCAGAACACCTGACAGTGGCGCTTCAAATGTAAAATTAAGGTTGTTGCCCCGAGCTTTCATGATCGTGTTACATTTTATGCCCCAACTATGTTTTGTGAGTAACCCGCTTTCAGACTCAGTATTTATCCTTGATCTGTCAACTCTTTAAATCTTTTTGCCATGATTCACATAAGCTATGACCAACCTATGTTATTGCTTATTCTTTTGTTTAATTTCTTTTTTTACTGTATTTCTATATTATTATGGCTGATAAATGTCACTTCGGCCAGTTTTCTTTATCGGATAAATTTCGTCATCATCTACTCTTCTCTTTACCTTTTTAAATAAAGAACTGTCAGGAGCGGGGCGGGGCAAGAGCAAAACAGAATGATTAGTAAGGTAAGGACAAGACAAAGAGAAATTATATATCTGTTAATATTAATATATATATATATAAAAGGAATGAAGGTAGAAAAAGGTTTATTCAAAGAAGCAGGGAAAAATAGATAAGATCTTGAATACAGAAATAAGAATAAATAAACATGCTGGTATTTATATTAGTTGACAGGTCGGGTAAACAAGGGTTCGGGGATCAGATTTACGGAGACAGATTATTAGTCATATTGAGTTTGGGACATCTTTGGGGTAGCGGGAATAGATACAGATAATTTCGGGAATAGATACAGAGGATAACACGGGCTGATATTATTAAGATTTTACAAGGGAGTTCAAAGGCAGAGGTACAAAGGAAACGGATGTTAAATGGGTTTTACAAGGACAAGGGATAACGGAGATACATTATTTAGAACAGAGACGTTATACAGGATACAATAGTAATGTTTGACAGTGACATGTGTGACAGAAGACAGAGAACAGGGGACAGGTGGGACAAGGACAATGAACTAGCTTGGTTTCAATAATGATCTGAGACATTTTGCATGATCGTATGCAACTGAAACCTAGGCGATTCATGACAAGAACCTGTTTTCAAGAAGCTATTCATTCTCTGTTCAGTTCTGCCTGTCTTATTCCTCCTCGTTTTTTACACGAGTAATGTCATACAAGTTTTGTTTGTTTTACCTTCAAGGTTTTCAGAGTCGGAATTTGATGTAACGACAAGCATACCTTTCCCTTGTTCAATAAAATTAAAGCTACTAACTATTTTGACCAGAATAAAATCAAACAAATAAAACAAAAACAAAATTATTTAGACACACAAATGCTTTTTTAATACTCTGGGGGGTTATAAATTAACTTTCGTATAACAACTAAAAGGCGTTCAATCAAGAATGATGCCCTTAAATCGGCTTTATCATGAATAATTATAGTCTTTTGATTGAATATTTTGAAACCATTAGGACCTGTTTTATAACTAATGCAGGTACGGAGGCCAAATTTTTTTAGAGTAGGCATTGTCATTTAATTCTTTTTATAAAAAGACGAAAAATGGAAAAAACAAAACGGGTTGGGCAGACTCTGTTACTTCCACCTTCGGAGTTTTTGAATGTTTGATATATGTTTCTCTTTTCTAAAACCATCAAAATTTATGAACCTTCGCTATCCTTTTTTTTTTTTTTGCTAAAGTATGCTGCTTGGGCTACGCAGCGGAGATTTGGAGCAATACGTTTGTGCATTACTATAAGAGATCTTGTGAAATTTAACAGTTTAAAAGTTGTAAACTAAAAATGGGTTGCAGCACACCCGTTTTTAAAGAAAGACGAAAGAGCCCATTTTTTTGCCTGCAGCAGTCTCTTTTTGTATTGATGAACAAATTGATCATTACTAAATTATAACGCTTTCTATGATTTTCTTTTTTAATTTTTTGCAGCCACATTAAAGTGTTGTCTCTGCAAAACCCTTTCAGTCCGATCGACGTTTGAATTTTTTACTAATCGGAATCGCTTTAATACAGCTCTTCATTGATGTATTAGTCTTCTCTTTTCTTTTTTCTGTTATTCCAAAAACAAATGTTTGGATCAATGACCTTTTTGATGCATGATATCCCTCGACAATGTATGCGACGATAATGGATCAACGCGATGGTCTTTGTGACTTAATTACGTTGATTTGTACCAAGATATTAATACCAATGTAAGCGTATGGATGTTAAAAATCAATGAAGGCATGCTTGAAATCAATGGATGCGTGCTTGAAATCAAAGGATGCATGTTTGAAATCAATGGATGCATGCTTGAAAACCATGGATGCATTCTTGAAATCAAAGGAGGCGTGGTAATTATAGTAAAACAAATATTTACTCGGTGATACAAATAGCTGATCCTTTTTGTTTCGAATGTGGATTATTTATAATTCTTTATTACCAAATATTTCTGGATCAGGTGTCAAAAACTATATGTACTGAAATAGGACACGGACAACGTCAAGTAATCTTACATTTATGGACACTCAAATCAGCTGCAGAACCAGCTACTTCCCTGAAAGCTGTAATATTGCATTTTAACGTCAGCAAAGCATAATAGATATCAACCCCGTTGCGTTCTGTTGTTGTTTTCATCTTTACTGCATTTGGAATTCTAAAAACTCAGCAACCAAGGGTTTCCAGCGCATACTTTATCCGTTCAATTTTGGTTCCTTTCCGGCAGGCAGAAGTCCAACCAGTATAATCTTTCTTCTTTAAATCGGTCTTCAGTTTTTTAATATTGATGTACATATAATTACCACCTCGATGCACATGACAGATTTCCCAATGGTAAAAATTGAAGACCGGTGTTATCAACCAAGATTCCGAACATTTTAACATCATGTATGTTGTTATACGCTCCTACAACAACATGCCTTATTTTCTAATCATTCGTTCTGAATTCAACTTCCAGGAGAAGCATAAACTCTTGATATGAACTGTTTAGCGACTTGTAAGGAGAAACATTTTAGGGCTTGAAGATATTTTTTTAATTACGTTTTTCACCTTCTCTGACGAATATTCATCACACATGCCACCCTCAACGAGACCAAACCACATTTTTTGATGGGTTGTTTTGTCCTGAATTATACTGACAAGACGTTGATTTTGAGAAAGTCAATTATCATACCTTTGTTACTTTCGGGATATACATTGAATGACACTTTCTGTAAACCATAGATGTAGTAACACCAGCATATTGATCATCTTTGACGTTCTTCTCAACTGTTTTGGATGACTTTGGCAAAGCAATTTGACTAATATTATTGGCATCTTTCAATGCCATGATTCAAAACGGAAGAATTGTATCAACAGCTTTATCATTGAGTTCTTTCTTTACCTTAAAACTAGCAGAAAAAATCCATAGAGATATTGTCTGATTTATGCCTCAGTTTTTGGGTTGGATCCAAACTGGTTTCGACGCTCTTCACGGCATTTTTTCCAAAATTCCATCAGCACAAAATGTTTCTTCTTCATCATCATATTTGTCAACGTCAGCGCCTTCGTCATCTTCATCATCAACTACCATGCTTACATCTTCGGCTTCTTCCGAATTGTCTTCATATTCTTCGACAATAATGCTGCATATGTCATGCATGATACCTGTTTGTAGAACTAGTTTGCGATGGGCATTTTTTTAGAGCATTGTGCATGAATCTTGTTCAATGCCAAATCCCTCGATGTTGGGAATGTTCTCCTCAATTTCAGTCAATCTTCGGCGCTCTATTTAACCTGTTAATATTTTTATTTTACCTGAATAAACTACGGACATGAGTCTTACTGTAGTTAATGCCAAGCATTGGTGCAATGAAACGCGTTGTTCTTTCTAAATGGTAGTTGTAATTGGCCATAAGGAGCTTTAATCCTTGAGGATGTTATCTTAAGCATGGGTGTCATTTGCAAAGATGAAGAATTATTTAGGCAGAAAATAATAAATAAGTCGGAAAGGCGAAAAGAAAAATTTTTTGATGAAATGTGAATTCTATTTTTAACTCCGCGCCCTTTTTTTTTCTTGAATAATGTAGGTGCCAGCAGTTCTTTCCTCGGTTTTTAAGAGTCTATTTACGATAAAATATCTATATTAATTATGATATATAAGAACAACCTGTTTACTTTTAGAGTAGCTAGCTGTGGCTCTTAGAATGTAAAATTAAGGTTTTTCCATTGAGCAATGTAATATAAGTTTTGTTTGTCTTACCTTCTAAAATTGCATTCGGATGTAACAACAACCATCGTTTCTCTCTTCTGCAAAGAAATGAGCAATACTAGTTAATTTTACAAGGAAGAAATCGTATGGTAAAAAAACAAAAAATTCTATTCAGATACATAAAACCTTTGTAATGCTCGCAGAGCTAAACGTTTTGTTAATTTAACTGCTAGAACACTATTGTTGTTCTAGCACAGCCTTTTGTTCAAATGAAGAGGACCATTAATTAATATTTATTGTTATTAGGGTTTACCAATATCACTTTTATGCGAAACTTAAACCATCTGTTCACTACAAGGCAATCCCAATTTGACCAATAAATAAATAATATACACTATAGCTTCTGTGTGCGTATGATATCATTGTCTTTACTTTTGGATGGTACAACTATCTGACTGATTTCTTGTTTCTTCATTAAAAATAGGTACAGATTTTTCCGAATTCTTGCACCGGTTCCATACAAATATACCATGTATCTTGCACTGAATGTTTAATCCAGGTACGCACAAAAGTAGTGAACTAAAACTTTGTAGTACCGATAATAATTTCATTAATATCTGAAATTCATCAGGCAAGTCGGGATCCGTTGAATTATGAAGAAGAGGTTACCAGCAACATTGGGATGGTACACGATGTGTGTAAATTATAATAAAAAACTCCTGAAGGCACAAGCTCATAGGTAATATACAGCGAAAAACAATTTCTGATTGACATTGCAGCCGAAATCAGTATCACAGCGCAATATAATTCTTAAATATTATTATTTTGAAAACTGTTGGTAATAATGATGAACATAAACTGTCTATGGGAGCTTTTTGACTCAGCCTTCCAATTCAAATCAGCGATTAGGCGGGCTGATATTAAGTGTTCTAAGCTCACAGAATTATATAACCATTTAGTGTATGGAATAGCTACTAAGAATATGACACTGTTCAACCGTGTATATCAACAATTAATCTCGGTATGCCTGTTGTGATCGAGCTTATATACAGATATAACTCTATCATCAATTCTTTCTTTCTTCTTTGATAACCTTTCTATAAATCATTATTGCATTACTCTTAAAATCAAATACATGCTATTACACTCTATTTTACTACGCATTGATTACTCATCAATATATAGAAAACAATAGTCATACATTTATTCCAGATAATACAATCCAATGATATGATCGCTCGTCAATAACAAGATTCTCGAAGGTACCATGAGATGCTCGATCTTTAATTGACAATACGCCTATTGTATATTTGACAGGTTTCACTTAAATGATTGATATTCAGCCAGCCCTGAATATGTATATAAAGAACCCAATTTATTGTATAATAAAGACATTAGTTTATTTTTGCAGTTTGATAATTTTACTTCGTCAAATTTCTTTATTTTTATTCTTAATTCGTTGCTTTATCTCTCGAATTTCTCAATGCCTCTTGAGGATCAATACATCTAGAGCTTGCGAAATTACTAAGAACATGAAAAAATTAAAATCAAAACTAATAAGCTCATTTTTCTTATATTTTGGTTTCGTTTTTAGAGATAATGTATTTTCTTAAACAACTGATTTCTGTTCCATTACAATTGCAACGTCAATTTTTTTTTTTTTTTTGATTTTAGATGGATCTGAAAAAGAACTGTTGGAACTTACATTCACGAGCACGTGCCTAAATGTTGAATACAAAAAACAACCAATCGCCGTAATGACTGATCAATTGGGAAGTGTATATGACACTATAGCTCCTATTTTATTTCTTTGATGTTACCTACTTTTACTATGTTTTATTTGAATAATTTAATTGGTTTCCTTTTATCTCAAAATTTGAATATAAAATCTTCATAAATTCCTTGAGAGAAAGCAAAGCCTATGGTTTTGCCAAGGTAATATCAGAACTACTGTTATCCTCTCGCTTCTTGTTCAATTGTGTACCTACAGCCATAAATTTGAGTCTTGCCTTTTATTAAACTGTATTTTAAACTACACTACGGACATACAAAATTGTAACCCACATGTCGTAATCCACTATCAACCCTTAAGTATAGCTAATTTCTGCTACGTATTCGTAATGTAACGAATTTTAAGTTGAAAGGCGTCTTTGTCTTTGAAACATGCTTTACTTATTATTCGGATATACTCACTATTTAAAAGTTTATAGTTGTTTGTAAACACGTCAAAATTCAGCTAATTTACATTTTTAAACCAGCTCATTCCGCAATTACTATAGGGACATTCTTCCAACCGAAAAAGGGACGGCTACGTAATAGAATGAAGAGACATCTACAATCGAAAAAAAAAAAAACGTTACTTGAAAAGATAACTTCTTGTAGCTGTAACTCTTTGATTCCATAAAACTAATCCCGTAATATGGTCTCGTCAGAACATAAAGCATAGAAACACAGAGATGTTCATCCACGTTTAGATTTTGACAACGTCTTTTCTGATTGCTATAAAACCTACACGCTAATCATGAATGTGGAGATGGGTGTTGAGGATGTCATAGATTATAATAAAGGAATCATCACATTACATAATAATGGTTGATCAAGTATTGATATTCATGGCTTACGCATTGCCCCACTTGTTATCATCAGAACCGTTGGTGTCAGTGCACAAGGTGATTCACCTTGTGACGAGTAAAATATTATTATACCATGAAAGTATAATACAATCCCATAGGCGGAATATTCGGTTACTGAATATTGCACGCACTAAACTTTCTCTTTGGCATTTACGTAATGTCATCTGCGGAGATGAATTTAGATTCTCACGTATTTTATCTTTACTTTGTAAGGCAGGAATTACTTCATAACATATTTATTTAAGCAGATATTACGTATAGCATTATATCATGTTCCTCTAACGCGTCACATATATTGTCCGAAAGCCATCTAATCATTTAGTATAAATACCTGTAGTTTTTGCTAGTAGAATTCCCTAATCTAAATTTTCTCGAAATAAAAGATATACAAAGTTCCAACAGTATTTTCTTTTGTTACCCTAATTTACATTTTTATCTCCATCCCAAACACTGGGAACTTAAGCAATTTAAATTTAGGCAAAGATAGTTTTTCAATTTAATGCATCCTACAAAGTAAGTCATTTTTTTTTAATCACGTCATCAATATACCTGGCGCAGCATTTTGTTTGTTTTTTATTACGCGGTCGTCTGTTTTTTTTATTTTCTTCTTCTTTTTCTTTAAACAAGTTTTATAAAATGCTTCAGAACGCTTTTACCGACACGTAAGTATTTAGTAGAACATTAACATTTCCGTCAGATTCACGATGCTAATGTTGTTAATGTATAGGTTAATGTGTGAAATAGCACATCGCGCCGACTTGTATATTTCTTTCGTCTGGCTAACGGTCAGCTTTGGTTCTCTTTTCCTTTGGGAAAAAATAGCTTCTTTCTTTGGTTCGGTCTGCGCGTCTTTCTGTTGTCGTCGGCAATCTCCTCGCCAACCAACAGTTGTAATCGGTGAGCTTTATGTCCTTCGTGGTGGCCGGATTACACCCGTAGCCGCCCTCCAAAAAACCCCTTCGGAGCCTTGGGAGTTGCCTGTTTCTTCTTCTTCTGTGGCTCCCTCTGCTTCTGTAGCCCCCACTTCCTCTGTGGCCCCCTCCTCGTTTGTGGCCCCTTCTTCTTTTGTGGGCCATTCTTCTTCTCTTGGTGTCGCTTCTTCTGCCGCTCTGTCTTCTTCTGTTCTGGCCTCTGGTGGACCTGCGGTCAATCCAACACCTCTTTCTTCGTCGTTGTCTTCTTTCACGTCTGTGAAGTTGAGGACAACGTGTTACGCTTTGGATTGTGCTTGTGTTGCTGGTTTGCCTTGTCTTGGGGGTGGTAGAATGCCTACATTCCGCCCACCCCTACAAAAATACTCGTCTTCGGTCTCCTTTGGCTTTGGCTGTGAAGCCATTACCAAAGCTTTTGTTGAGACTGACGTTGGCTCTCTCGCTTTTGCTCGAGAATGTTCGCCTTCCGTCGTCTCTTCCTTGGCCTTTGGTCAATCCTTTTCCCCCCTTGGTGTCTCTACGGCTACCATGGAGGTAGATGACGTTGCTGCCCCTATCTCCGGGGAATCTGGCAATTTGGGTCCGTCTGTGGCTTCTCCTCTCGGTTCTTTTCGACCATCTGCTGGTTTGGCTCCTGCCACAGAAAAGGTTTGTTGTGCTTCGATGCCTCCTCCTGGTGATGAGTTTCTGTCTGCTGCTGTGTGCTCGGCTGGTGGTGAGGATGGCTTGGTTGGTGATAGTTGCTCTGCTGTTGCAGATTCTGCTGTGACTTTGGTCCCTGTCGTGCCTTTGCCTCGTCCTGTGGTCACCCCTCGTCGCCTTGGTTCTGGTCGTTGTGTTGCTGTGCCGTCAACTGTTAATGCTGGTGTTGTTGCACCCACAGCTGCTGATGATTCCCCTGGTTCTCCTGCTTTGGCCCTTTCTCCTTGTGAGAAACGCCAACCTAAAAACAAAAGGAAGAATGACGCTCCTCCACCTCCTTCCTCTGTTCGTCCTTGTTTCGTCTCTCGTTCTGGTAACGTTGGTTCGTCTGTTTCTGTCTCGTCCGTTGTGGCTCCTTTTCCCGTCACTCCGGTGGATACCGTTGGCTTGAGTTCTTCTGTGGCTTCTGTCACTTCCGTGACTCCTTTGCCCTCCGTCGCCATTGCCCCTCTGGTGTCTTCTTTTGTTGCTGTCTCGGCTGTCTCTTCTGTCTCTTCTTTCTCTTCTGTACCTGTCGTTGAGGGAACTTCAATTACTGTCTCTCCCGTACGCCCTATCGCCAAACCACGGGTAGCTCATTACGAAAGGGCTCGGGAGAGATTGGTATTGAAGGCCCTCTTCGATAGGGCTGAGAAAGAAGGTATGTATTTTAATTGTAGACCTCCCTCAAAAATCTTTGACTTATTCAATATTTTTATTTTGTAGAAGAAGAAGAGCAAAAAGAAAAAGAAAAGGTGAAGCGACTTTCTTCTTCCTTTGGAAGAAAATAAATTCTTTTTTTAAAAAAAATGTTTATAACTCAAAAGTGATTGTAGAAAGGTTTTGGTTTTTTGAATTTGTAAGGGATGATACAGGAAAAGAGATGTTGGTGTTTAGTATGAGAAACATATATTTAAGCCAATGCAGTTATGTCGTATTTTTGTACGGTTTAATAGAATACAATTTTAAAGAATAACTGGCCCGTAAAAACAAATATATTCCTATAAATTAAGTTCAGCTCGTACAGTCTAATTTTACCCGATCTTTGTTCGGTTAATTCACAATCGTCTTCATTTAGTCATCTACATCACGTAACTTTTCTAATTACTCTTGTGACATCAAAGAGCCAGAACGTCATTAGTCTTGTAGAACTTTTTTTGTATTACATTTGTTTAAAAATACACCTTTACAAATAAGGAAACAGCAATATACAAGATCTTTTCCGAATACTTCAATGATGCTAACATTGTTACTCATTACCGTTCTAATCTTATAGTGAGAAGCATTCTTTCTTTGCAATGTCAACATCTTGACCCCAAATGAATGCTAGTCAGGAACGGAACAAAAAAAATGTTTTTGCGTGGAAATTATTTTCGATTTTATTACGTTGTACATCGTGATATATATATGTGATAGTTACAAAATAATCTGATGCAATTTTTTTTTTAAAGTTAACTTTGGAAACTCTTTATCGGGTATTACGACGGAATATTTTTAATTTGGAAGATCAATTCGAATGCATTGAACCAGATGTAGAATTCGTTATTCTTATTCCTCTGACCTATTTGGTAGGTCATTTGACTTGACTGCTCAACAGCTTCACATACTGTCTTTGTTTGTATTGAGGTTGTCGTTGTAAATTTGTCTAAGATAATTTTAAATCAAAAAGGAATCTCCAAAAAAGTAGCAACATTTTTTGGGAATATTTTTTTTACGCTTTTAAGAATAGTTTTGTCAGTCTCCTATAGTAGCTTTACGGATTTCGTTGGTTATTATCACTATTTCTGATCTTTATTTTACGTTAAAATCAGGACGTGAAGAAAGGTGGCCTTTAAAACTGAAAAAATACTGTTGCCAGTCAAAACGTACTTGAAAAATCCAAAAATGAAAAATAGAAAATAAGACAAAGTATTAACCAGATTGCAAAAAGGAACTAAATTTTATTGAACATAAAAATCATGATTTCTTTTATACATAATGAATACAACTAAAACTACAAGCGGGACCCTGCCACCGTGGGTAGATTACATCCAAATATTGTCCAAGCTGTCAATAAACCCGCAAGGAGCAGTAAGGAGAATATAATAAACAACCCGTACTTGAATAGGCATTTGGTGTTACGGGAACTCTGAACTTACCCGCTGACATATGATAAATATGACAGCAGTGAGAATACTTCAATCGTCGTAGCACAAGCATGCTACCTTAACTAAGGTGTATTTACAGCTCGCATACAACAGTACTGAGCACATATGCTGACTATATCCATTCAATTGCTAGTAGCTCTCGAACCTTGAGTTTGTGATAATTGAGGATAAAAAGGGAAATGTAAATTCGAAAATAAAGCAAGTAAAGAAATGAGACTCTATAATCCTTTATTATAAGTTGGAGAGTTTGTCATGATAAAAATAGAGGTCCTTTTTATATTCAATTATTACTTCAAGATTTTTCCTGCGCAGATCGAATTGACTATTTACCCGCAAACTGGGAAATGGTAGAATTAGATTTAGAAATCAGTTACATATGAAACGTAGCTTATTGTTATATACAAGGAGCTAGTTGACCCATATCCGGCACTTCTAGAGCATTATAGTTTATCCATTCAATGACAGGGTCATTGATTGGATTACTAAAATAAATTTATGAGAAACTAGAAGATTTAGCAGCTACTCAACCAATCCAGGAACGATTATGAAATCTGATCTCAGTTTGACATATGAGGGAGCTGGTACTGTGTCGTACCAATAGGAATGCAATCGCAATATGGTACTTATAATACATAGGTTATATGTATTATAATTGAGTGACAAGATAAGAGTAATTATATTCGTGGAATTAGGCGTCAAATACGACAGAGTTGATCAGGCTTCATACCAAGACACATTGAGCAACCAGCGTCTCTCCAATCATAACCAGGATCTGTGAAAATCTTATCTAAACCTTCACCCTTAAGCAATATCTTAACCAGTTAGAATTATGGTGGGGGACCACATAGAAATACTGGTTGCCGTAATTTTTTAAAATAATTTGCTATAAGCTCCGATGGATTTTGCCAAAGTTACTTTTTGTACTATTTCTTTTTTATTTCTCGGCTTGTAATCTTCATAAGTATGTAATATCTGGAATAGCATTCGTTCAGTATAAAATGAATTTGCCGGGTGATACTGCCATCTTAAAGAGTTGGAGTCAATTAGTTTCCTTCGGCTACTGTGTTGACATGGAGCTGAAAAGGCTGACACGTCGACCCCAATGGTGCACAGAATGGTAACAGGTCCAATTTTCAAATACATACTTATGTAATTCTGTTGTAGATGCCGACATATTCCAAGAACATATTAAACGATTACTCCTTAGTATACGTGTTGATCAGATTAACCTGCATCAACTTGTGGTTAAACATGTTGGAGTTCATTTTTTGTCTAAGTTACTTAGAGCATCCATAACCGTAGTCCTAAATATGATGTTGCTTTCTTCTTTGCTTTCAAATTTGGAACTTTTCATTTTTTTATACTGACTTTGCTGTTTGCTATTATCATTTTGACCTTAAACTAAAGCAATTGGCACTATGGCCAAAAAAATGGCTTTTATCTGCCATTTACTTAGCATACCGACCATTTTTTGGCACACAAAAATGGGAGATATATTATTTTATAATAATAATAGCGGCACAGCTATCATTTTTTTGACTGGCAAAAAATGGCAGTCACTTTACCTTGATGAAAACAAATTATTTACAGCTACCATTTTGTTGTCTTTTAAAAGTGACAGTTACGACATTCTATGAGAACAAAACGTTCGCAGTTGCCATTTATTTATGCATGGACAAATCCCTTACCTTTTGTTTAGGACCAAACTTTTGAAATTGACAGGTTCACAGTTTCTTATTTGTGGTGATCCATCTACTGTTGTTATCAATCACACCATAAAACAATACTAAATTAAATTTTATTTCATCATCCCATACGTTATTACATCACAACACGAACTAGATTCTTATACACTATATCATATCCAACTACAAGCACAATTTTAGTGCTGTGTAACTTATCCATCAAACTAAATTCATAATCCGGTTTTTTTTTAACATATATAAATATGCAAACTGATAGTTAGAATTAGTGTTCGAACTGTTCGAGCTTGCACCGATCTTGCGCCAGTTCGAACGAAGCTCGAACCGAGTTTTTGTACTCGAGCTTGCGCCACTTTTTTTGGGTTCGAGCGAGCTTCGATCGATGCTCGCTCGGCTAAAATGTCGAT